>JBBDGP010002447.1:875000-1042500 GCA_037952835.1 Lithobates septentrionalis
GGCTGTGACACACCTAATTCTACACCTTCATTCCTCTCACTGCAGGTCTCAGAGAGGACTGAAGGTCTAGTGGGGTTGGAAATCTCAGCTGATGAGGAGCAAGGAGAGATCCTCTTTGTTCTTTGGTGTGGGTCTTTCAGATACGCTTGCCAACGAACTGCATGGCAGGTCAACATATGTCTGGTCAAGCATGTGGTACCCAAGCGGGAGATGTTTTGGCCACGCGAGATACGCTTGAGACATATGTTGCAAATAGCAGCGGTGCGATCTGATGCACTCGTCTCAAAAAAGGCCCACACCAAAGAACTTTTTGAATAACGCGCAGAGACTGCAGCGCCCTGCACATGTGGAGCTTTGGGGTGTGATGCAGTCAATGTGCTGCCCTTAGGCTGGCCCCTGGAGGGCATCCTGCCTAGTTGGTGATGTGCCACCTCCTCCTCCTCCTCCTCCTCCTCTCTCCTATCAGGCACCCACGTTGAGTCAGTGACCTCATCATCCCCTCCCTCCTCATCACTGGAGCAAACCTGGCAGTATGCTGCAGCAGGGGGAGCATGACTGCCAGATTGCTGTCCTTCTTGGGCACCCCCTCTGTCCGTGCTCATGTTACTGCCTTCATTGAGCTCAGTATCATCATCAGAGCCTTCCAAACGCTGGGCATCCTCCTGGAGCATGTACCCAACACTGTGGTCAAACAGTTCGAGGGAATCCTCATGAGGACATGGTGGAGCTAGGGAAGGAGTCACTGATGACATTGAGCTGAGGGAAGAGGCCGCTGCTTTGCCAGACAAAGCACCCTGGGCATGGGTGAGAGAGGATGAGGAGGATGAGGACGGCTTGGTCATCCACTCGACCAAGTCTTCCGCATGTTGCGGCTCAACACGGCCAGCTGCCGAAAAAAAGGCCAAGCGTGTCCCATGGCCACGTGCTGATGAGGATGCACCGTCTCCACGACCAGCACTAGACACAGAGCCTGCTTGCCCTCTCTTATTGGCTTGTGACTGTCTGCCTCTCCTTCTTGGCCTTCCAGACATACTAATGGCCAGTAGCTGCACTAAGCTGGGATAGAACACCTGTAATTTTCTTCAGGTAGCTTTATATACTGTAACCAGACAAGCCTGCCTGTCAGTAGGAAGATAACAGGAACGGATCTAGCTGAACACTGTGAGCAGGACGCACTGCACTGAATGTAAATACCAGGAACGGATCTAGCTGAACACTGTGAGCAGGACGCACTGCACTGAATGTAAATACCAGGAACGGATCTAGCTGAACACTGTGAGCAGGACGCACTGCACTGAATGTAAATAGCAGGAACGGATCTAGCTGAACACTGTGAGCAGGACGCACTGCACTGAATGTAAATAGCAGGAACGGATCTAGCTGAACACTGTGAGCAGGACGCACTGCACTGAATGTAAATAGCAGGAACGGATCTAGCTGAACACTGTGAGCAGGACGTACTGCACTAAATGTATATAGCAGGAACGGATCTAGCTGAACACTGTGAGCAGGACGCACTGCACTGAATGTAAATAGCAGGAACGGATCTAGCTGAACACTGTGAGCAGGACGCACTGCACTAAATGTAAATACCAGGAACGGATCTAGCTGAACACTGTGAGCAGGACGCACTGCACTGAATGTAAATAGCAGGAACGGATCTAGCTGAACACTGTGAGCAGGACGCACTGCACTGAATGTAAATAGCAGGAACGGATCTAGCTGAACACTGTGAGCAGGACGCACTGCACTGAATGTAAATAGCAGGAACGGATCTAGCTGAACACTGTGAGCAGGACGCACTGCACTGAATGTAAATAGCAGGAACGGATCTAGCTGAACACTGTGAGCAGGACGTACTGCACTGAATGTATATAGCAGGAACGGATCTAGCTGAACACTGTGAGCAGGACGCACTGCACTGAATGTAAATAGCAGGAACGGATCTAGCTGAACACTGTGAGCAGGACGCACTGCACTGAATGTAAATACCAGGAACGGATCTAGCTGAACACTGTGAGCAGGACGCACTGCACTGAATGTAAATACCAGGAACGGATCTAGCTGAACACTGTGAGCAGGACGCACTGCACTGAATGTAAATAGCAGGAACGGATCTAGCTGAACACTGTGAGCAGGACGCACTGCACTGAATGTAAATAGCAGGAACGGATTTAGCTGAACACTGTGAGCAGGACGTACTGCACTAAATGTATATAGCAGGAACGGATCTAGCTGAACACTGTGAGCAGGACGCACTGCACTGAATGTAAATAGCAGGAACGGATCTAGCTGAACACTGTGAGCAGGACGCACTGCACTAAATGTAAATACCAGGAACGGATCTAGCTGAACACTGTGAGCAGGACGCACTGCACTGAATGTAAATAGCAGGAACGGATCTAGCTGAACACTGTGAGCAGGACGCACTGCACTGAATGTAAATAGCAGGAACGGATCTAGCTGAACACTGTGAGCAGGACGCACTGCACTGAATGTAAATAGCAGGAACGGATCTAGCTGAACACTGTGAGCAGGACGCACTGCACTGAATGTAAATAGCAGGAACGGATCTAGCTGAACACTGTGAGCAGGACGCACTGCACTGAATGTAAATAGCAGGAACGGATCTAGCTGAACACTGTGAGCAGGACGCACTGCACTGAATGTAAATAGCAGGAACGGATCTAGCTGAACACTGTGAGCAGGACGCACTGCACTGAATGTAAATAGCAGGAACGGATCTAGCTGAACACTGTGAGCAGGACGCACTGCACTGAATGTAAATAGCAGGAACGGATCTAGCTGAACACTGTGAGCAGGACGCACTGCACTGAATGTAAATAGCAGGAACGGATCTAGCTGAACACTGTGAGCAGGACGCACTGCACTGAATGTAAATAGCAGGAACGGATCTAGCTGAACACTGTGAGCAGGACGCACTGCACTAAATGTAAATACCAGGAACGGATCTAGCTGAACACTGTGAGCAGGACGCACTGCACTGAATGTAAATAGCAGGAACGGATCTAGCTGAACACTGTGAGCAGGACGCACTGCACTGAATGTAAATAGCAGGAACGGATCTAGCTGAACACTGTGAGCAGGACGCACTGCACTGAATGTAAATAGCAGGAACGGATCTAGCTGAACACTGTGAGCAGGACGCACTGCACTGAATGTAAATAGCAGGAACGGATCTAGCTGAACACTGTGAGCAGGACGCACTGCACTGAATGTAAATAGCAGGAACGGATCTAGCTGAACACTGTGAGCAGGACGCACTGCACTGAATGTAAATAGCAGGAACGGATCTAGCTGAACACTGTGAGCAGGACGCACTGCACTGAATGTAAATAGCAGGAACGGATCTAGCTGAACACTGTGAGCAGGACGCACTGCACTGAATGTAAATAGCAGGAACGGATCTAGCTGAACACTGTGAGCAGGACGCACTGCACTGAATGTAAATAGCAGGAACGGATCTAGCTGAACACTGTGAGCAGGACGCACTGCACTAAATGTAAATACCAGGAACGGATCTAGCTGAACACTGTGAGCAGGACGCACTGCACTGAATGTAAATAGCAGGAACGGATCTAGCTGAACACTGTGAGCAGGACGCACTGCACTGAATGTAAATAGCAGGAACGGATCTAGCTGAACACTGTGAGCAGGACGCACTGCACTGAATGTAAATAGCAGGAACGGATCTAGCTGAACACTGTGAGCAGGACACACTGCACTAAATAGTCTAGATAGAAGATAACAGGAACGGATCTAGCTAAACTGAATACAGTGTATATATATATATGCAACACCTGGGATGCATATATATACACAATACACTGTAAGTGCAGCTAACTGACTGACTGTTCTGCCTAATCTATCTAACTCAAATCAAATGACACTGTCTCTCTCTCTCTCTATCTCTCAGCACACCGGAACACACACTACACAGGGCCGCCGTGCAGGCGGCCTTATATAGTGTGGGGTGTGTACTAAATCCCCTGAGCCATAATTGGCCAAAGCCACCCTGGCTTTGGCCAATTACAGCTCTCTCTACTGACGGCGCTGTGATTGGCCAAGCATGCGGGTCATAGTGCATGCTTGGCCAATCATCAGCCAGCAATGCACTGCGATGCCGCAGTGAATTATGGGCCGTGACGCGCCACACGAATTTGGCGCGAACGGCCCATATCGTTCGCAATTCGACGGACGGTCGAACAGCCGATGTTCGAGTCGAACATGGGTTCGACTCGAACACGAAGCTCATCCCTATACCTGACCCCTTCACTATGTACATTACCTACTCCTGACCTCTGCACCTGAACTCTGCGCTATGTATGTTACCCACCCGAAACCCTGCACTCTGTTATTACACACCTGACCCCTGCACTATGTACAAAATCTACCCCAGACCACTGCATTCTGTATATTACACACCTGACCCCTGCACTATGTACAAAATCTACCCCAGACCACTGCATTCTGTATATTACACACCTGACCCCTGCACTATTTACAAAATCTACCCCAGACCACTGCATTCTGTATATTACACACCTGACCCCTGCACTATGTACAAAATCTACCCCAGACCACTGCATTCTGTATATTACACACCTGACCCCTGCACTATGTACGTTACCCACTCCTGATCCCTTCCCTACACTTTGTACATTACACACCTGACCCCAAGACCCTGCACTATGTATGTTACCTACTCCTGATCCCTACACATTATACATTACACACACTTGACCCTTGCACTATGTACGTTACCTACTCCTGAAACCTACGCTTTGTACAATACATACTCGACCCCCTGCACTATGTACACTACCCACCCCAGACCCAAACTATGTATGTTACCTACTCCTGATCCCTATACATTGTACATTACACACACCTGACCCCTACACTATGCATGTTACCTACTCCTGATCCCTACACATTGTACATTACACACACCTGACCCTTACACTATGTATGTTACCTACTCCTGAAACCTACGCTTTGTACAATACATACTCGACCCCCTGCACTATGTACATTACCCACCCCAGACCCAAACTATGTATGTTACCTACTCCTGATCCCTATACATTGTACATTACACACACCTGACCCCTATACTATGTATGTTACTTACTCCTGATCCCTACATTCTGTACATTACACACCTGACCCCTACACTATGTATGTTACCTACTCCTGATCCCTACATTGTGTACATTACACACCTGACTCCTGTAGGGTTGCCACCTTTTCTTGAAGTCAAACCCGAACACTTTAGCGGTGCACAGCAATTTTTTTTATTATAGTATAAACTATGCATATATTTTGCAATTAAATAACATTTGTAATCATATAAAGTTAATCACAAGAGTCCCTCTTTACATTAGAGTCCACAGAGTTCCCCTTTACATCTGAATCCGCAGAGCTCCCCTTTTATATCTGAACTCGCAGAGTTCCCTTAAACAGTAAGGGGGGACTCTGCAGACTCTGATGTAAGGGATGCTCTGGGAACCCTGATTTAAGGGGGAACACTGAGAACTCTGATGCATGGAGAGGACTCTGATGTAAGGGGGAACACTGTGGCTTCTGGTGTAAAGGGGAACTCTGATGTAAGGGGTGCTCTGAGAACCCTTTACCTTAGTGTACTCACTCAGAGGCAGAAGAGAGGAGGGGGGAGACTTCAGTCACAGACAGGGATGGATGGTGAGCTCACTCACCCCTTGGCAGTCAGCACCTCTCATCCAGATGTATCTGACGCTGCTGGACTTCACATTTCAGGTCCCAACTTTCTTTTTATGAGGTACAGTGCTGGGGATTGGAGTGTGGGCAGATAAAGAGGGGTGGGGGTGGGAGGAAGAGGAGCAGATCAAGCCCTCTTTCCTCTCCCGTCTGTGTGTGGGGGGGAATTGTTAGTGTTGGTTTTGGGCAGTGTGATAGACACTCTCGGCTTAGACAACTGCAGCCAGCAACCCTGCTGGGAAGCCATAGTCCAGTCTGAATAATGTATCCGGGTTTCAGGCAGTTTGAAATTGGACACATGATTCCAAACCCGAACTGTCCGGGTGAATCCTGGACAGGTGGCAACCCTAGACTCTTGCACCCCGACACTCTGTACTAGGGCTGCAACTAACGATAATTTCCATAATCAATTTGTTGGCCGATTATTGTTTAGATTTTTCAGCAATAGGATAAAAACTTTAAAAAAAGAGTGGTGTGCAGTTTAGTTAATATGTAAAGTTAAAAAAAAAAAAACGAATTATTCTTGAGTGTCTATATGTAGTGATAGATATAAATAACTAGCTATAAGCAAAGAAAGGAAAAAAAAATGTAAAAAACACCTAATACGCTGTTTTGCAGATTTTCAGACAGGACTGTAATATAATATGATAAATATAGGGTATTTTAACTGGGAGCCAGACATGAAGCTACAAGAACGGTGGAGGGGGGATATAAATCTGTACATATTAAAGCAGTAGCATTTTTAAATATGATGCACAATACTGCTAAACATTTACTCTAAATTTAATAGTAATGCATTCATTTACTTCCAGTCTATTAGCCATCAGCTTCTCTGGGTTCAGATGCTGATCTTCCCTACACAAAGCCCCTAAAGTATTTGTATATGTTGGAACTAAAAAAAAAAAAAAAAAAAAGTATCATACTTACCTGCTCTGTGCAATGGTTTTGCACAGAGCGGCCCCGATCCTCCACTTCTGGGGTCCCCGCTCTTTGCTCCTCCTGCCTTCAGAGTGCCCCAATAACAAGTCGCTTGCTATGGGGGAACCCTTGCGTGCTCCATCCTTATCTGCACTGTGTTTGGCCCTGCCCCACGCTTCCTCCTCACTGGCTGTGGATGACAGCATCTTGTTTGATTATGTTGATTAGTTGTTTCAGTCCTAGTTAAGACCAGGATCTAAAAACACATCCAGAATCTAAAAATAGATCGCACAGTCGAGACCAGGATCTAAAAATAGATTGAACAGTTGAGACCAAGATCTAAAAATAGATCCAGGATCTAAAAATAGATTGAAAAGTTGAGACCAGGATCTAAAAATAGATTGAACAGTTGAGACCAGGATCTAAAAATAGATCCAGGATCTAAGAATAGATTGAACAGTTGAGAGCAGGATCTAAAAATAGATCCAGGATCTAAAAATAGATTGAAAAAGTTGTAAAGAAAAGAAAAAGTTTTTCTCCCAAGGGCCTATAAGCAGCTCAAAAAAATGATCACTAGTTTGTAAAAATTATTGCTTTATTGATGTATAAAAAGATTCTGACTTTACATAGTATTATAAAAAAAATATGTTGAAAAACAAATAATGAAATACGAGAGATACATATATATTTAAAAGGATAACAACATGAGCTCTGGTGTACAATATTCTAATGGATGTCCAAAATACCACAATAACTATGTACAATTCACCACTGTGGATTGGCACTGTGGTTGAGACCAGGATCTAAAACTAGATCCAGGATCTAAGAATAGATTGAACAGTTGAGAGCAGGATCTAAAAATAGATTCAGGATCCAAAAATAGATTGAACAGTTGAGACCAGAATCTAAAAATAGATCCAAGATCTAAAAATAAATTGAAAAGTTGAAACCAGGATCCAAAAATAGATTGAACAGTTGAGACCAGGATCTAAAAATAGATCCGAGATCTAAAAATAGATTGAAGAGTTGAAACCAGGATCTAAAAATAGATCCAGGATCCAAAAATAGATTGAACAGTTGAGACCAGGATCTAAAAATAGATTCATGATCCAAAAATAGATTGAGCAGTTGAGACCAGGGTCTAAAAATAGATCCAGGATCTAAAAATTGATTTAAGAGTTAAGACCAGGATCTAAAAATAGATTAAACAGTTAAGAAGAGGATCTAAAAACAGATCCAGAATCTAAAAATTGATTGAAGAGTTGAAACCAGGATCTAAAAATAGATCTAAAAATAGATCAAACAGTTGAGACTAGGGCTGCAACTGACAATTATTTTCATAACCAATTAGTTGTTCGATCGTTTTGCACAGAGCAGCCCAGATCCTCCTCTTCCGGGGTCCCCTGCGGGCGCTCCTGGCTCCTTCTACCTTCAGAGTACCCCATTAGCATGCCTCTTTCTATAAGTGAACCTGTGCGGGCCTGATCCATATCTGCACTGTGTGCTTGGCTCTGCCCTCTGCTCCCTCCTCACTGGCTGTGATTGACAGCATCTGAGTCCTGTGAGGAGGGAAAGAGAAAGCAGCCTTACTGCTCCTGGGCACAACCCTGGTTTGAGATCGGGATCAGGTAGGAAAACAAGGGAGGCTGGAAGGGAGCTGGTCACAGAAGTTTTTTTTTTTTACTCTAATGCATAGAAAGCATTGAGGTAAAAAAACTTCTACCTTTAGAATCACTTTAAATCACCTACTTCTGACCCACACAATCGGTACATGACCTACTTCTGACCCCTACACCCTGTACATTACATGCCTGACCCCTGCACTGTAAATCACCTACTCTTGACCCCCAAATTCTGTACATTACCAACTTCTGACCCCTACACTGTGTACATTACATGCCTGACCCTTGCACTATGTACATTACCCACCCCAGACCCCTACACTCTGAACATTACACACCTGACCGCTGCACTATGTATATCACTTTCTCCTGACCCCTACACTCTGTACATTACATACCTGAGCCCTGCACTATGTACATTACATATTCCAAAGCCGTACACTCAGTACATTACACACCCGATCCCTGCACTATGTATGTTACCCACCCCTGATCCATACACTCTGTACATTGCACACCTGACCCCTGCACTATGTAGATTACCTACTCCTGACCCCCACATTCTGTACATTACCTTCTCCTGACCCCTACAATCTATACGTTACACACCTGACCCCTGCACTATGTACATTACACACTTTATTATTATCTTTACATTTACAACAGTCAGATTGTTGTGTTGGCTGCTTCACTACATATATTTTTTAGGAGTTGGCGCAATTTCTACACTTTATGCATATTGAGATATGACGGCCGCAAGGTGGCTCTGCCATTCCGGGCGGGCGTCATATGACGTCCTCGGCTTCCCGGCGGTCCAGGGGGCGCGGCGATGTCTGCCGGGCACCCGCGATTTCTGGTCACAGAGTAAACACACAGATCCACTTCCTGTCAGGGGAGAGGAGACAGATTGAGTGTTCCTCGTATATACCGATCGGTCACCTCCCCCAGTCAGTCCCAACCCCCCACAGTTAGAATCACTCCCTAGGTAACATATTTAACCCCTTGATCGGCCCCTAGTGTTAACCCCTTCCCTGCCAGTGACATTTATACAGTAATCAGTGCATATTTATAGCACTGATCGCTGTATAATTGTCAATGGTCCCAAAATAGTGTCAAAAGTGTCCGATCTGTCCGCCGCAATGTCACAGTTCTGACAAAAATTTGCAGATCGCCGCCATTACTAGTAAAAAAAAAAATAATAATAAAAATACCATAAATCCCCTATTTTGTAGACGCTATAACCTTTGTGCAAACCACTCAATATACGCTTATTGCGATTTTTTTTTAACCAAAAATATGTAGAAGAACACATATCAGCCTAAACTGATGAAGAATTTTTTTTAAAAAAAACATTTTTTGGGGATATTTTTTCTTGAAAAAAGTTATAAATGTTGTTTTTTTTTTCAAAACTGTGGCCCTTTTTTGTTTATAGTGCAAAAAATAAAAACCGCAGAGGTGATCAAATACCACCAAAAGAAAACTCTATTTGTGGGAAAAAAAGGACGTCAATTATGTTTGGGTACAGCGTTGCGCGACCGCGCAATTGTCAGTGAAAGCAACGCAGTGCCGTATCGCAAAAAATGGCCTGGTCATTAAAGCGGAGTTCCCACTATTTAAACATTTTTTTTTAGGATGCATTTTTTTTTTTTTTTAGGTTTATTTAGCGCACTCACGTTTTAGAGATTAATCGGCGCTTGATTGCAGATTTGATATAGAAATATACCTTATATTCCTGTTTACTGGAATGTTTACTACTCTGATGCAGCTGAGCGACCAGCATGCACCGCCCTTTCTCGCGCATGCGCCATACACTTCTGACATTGCCATCACAACGGGCTGTGGCGTCGGAAGTGCCCGCCCCCGTTGCGATGGCAACGAAGCCCTCGGCGCTGCCCAGTACTCCTGGAAAATGATGACAAGCACTAGCGAGCATGGGCGCAGAGGGAAATTATGTCAGGCGCCTTGGAGAGGAAGAGGCAGATTACGAGGGAAACCCTAGCAACAGTCATGAAAAGGTGAGAAAAAAATTTTTCCAAATGTTATTAATTGTTTTTAACCACTTACCGACCGGCTCCTGTACATATACGTCGGCACTTTGAAGGTGGATATCTCGGTAACAGCAGCAGCTGCTGCCACAACCGAGGTATCCATCTTTACAGGATCCGGTCGTGTTTCCGATAATGGTGCGGCGGATTCCGTTCCGTAATCGGCGGCGGAAGAGGTGCCACCCCCCTCCCGCCGCTCTCCCGCGCCCTCCGCCGCTTACTTGAGCCGTCGGTATCGGCGAGGACTATCGGAACCTGTCACTTCCTGGGTATGGAGACGAGTGAGGCTAAGATGGCCCCCACCCGTCTCCATACCATAGGAGGGCGGAAGCGACGTCATAACGTCAGCTCCGCCCATTTGTCTTAAAGGCATATTTTTTTTGTCATTTTTTGAAACTACATTTTTGGTTTTTTTTTTGCATTTAAGTCCAAATATGAGATCTGAGGACTTTTTGACCCCAGATCTCATATTTAACCACTTAAGGACCAGCCTCATTTTGGATTTTAGGTGTTTACATGTTTAAAACAGGTTTTTTTGCTAGAAAATTACTTAGAACCCCCAAACATTATATATGTTTTTTTTCTAACACCCTAGAGAATAAAATGGTGGTCGTTGCAATACTTTTTTTGCACCGTATTTGCGCAGCTGTCTTATAAGTGCACTTTTTTTGGAAAAAATGCATTTTTTGAATAAAAAAATAAGACAACAGTAAAGTTAGCCCAATTTTATTTTTATATTGTGAAATATAATGTTACGCCAAGTAAATTGATACCCAACATGTCACGCTTCAAAATTGCGCCCGCTCGTGGAATGGCGTCAAACTTTTACCCTCAAAAATCTCCATAGGCGACGTTTAAAAAATTCTACAGGTTGCATGTTTTGCGTTACAGAGGAAGTCTAGGGCTAGAATTATTGCTCTCACTCTACCGGTCGTGGCGATACCTCACATGTGTGGTTTGACCACCGTTTTCATATGCGAGCGCTATTCGCGTATGCGTTCGCTTCTGCGCGCGAGCTCGTCGGGATTTATTTTTTAATTTTTATTATTTATTTTACATTATTTTATTTTTTTTTACAATGTTTAAAAAAAAATGTGTCACTTTTATTCCTATTACAAGGAATGTAAACATGCCTTGTAATAGAAATAAGTATGACAGGATCTCATATTTACACTAAAATGCAATAAAAAAAAAAAGGAGTCATTTCAAAAAATGACATTGAAAAAAATATGCCTTTAAGAGGCGTGGACGGAAGTGATGTTTTGACGTCGCTTCCGCCCAGCAGTGTCATGGAGACGAGTGGGCGCCATCTCGGCCTCACTCGTCTCCAGACATAGCACTGACAGGACGCGATCGCCTCCGCCGCTACGACGGCTCCGGTAAGCGGCGGAGGGCACCGGATCGCGGCGGGAGGGGGGGGGCCCTCTCCCGCCACCGATTAAAGTGAATTAGCGGCCAATCCACCGCAGGGACCACTTTTATCAGAAAGCTGACCGCCGCACGAAAACGGGGATACCGGGGTTATGGCAGCTAGCTGCTGCCATAACAACGGTATCCGTGGCCAAAGTTTGGACGTACGTGCGGCGGTCGGCAAGTGGTTAAAAGGACCTGTCATGTTTTTTTCTATTACAAGGGATGTTTACATTCCTTGTAATAGGAATAAAAGTGATCCAAATTATTTTTTTTTTAAAAAACAGTGAAAAAATAAATAAAATAAAGTAAAATAAATAAGAAAAAATAATTTTTTTTAAAGAGCCCTGTCCCGACGAGCTCGCGCGCAGAAGCGAACGCATACGTGAGTAGCGCCCGCATATGAAAACGGTGGTCAAACCAAACATGTGAGGTGTCGCCGCGACCGGTAGAGCGAGAGCAATAATTCTAGCCCTAGACCTCCTCTGTAACGCAAAACATGCAACCTGTAGAATTTTTTAAACGTCGCCTATGGAGATTTTTAAGGGTAAAAGTTTGATGCCATTCTACAAGTGGGCGCAATTTTGAAATGTTACATGTTGGATATCAATTTACTTGGCGTAACATTATATTTTTCACAGTATAAAAAAAAATTGGGCTAACTTTACTGTTGTCTTTTTTTTTTTTTTCCCAAAAAAGTGCGCTTATAAGACTGCTACGCAAATACGGTGCAAAAAAAAGTATTGCAATGACCGCCATTTTATTCTCTAGGCTGTTAGAAAAAAAAAACAATATATAACGTTTGGGGGTTCTAAGTAATTTTCTAGCAAAAAAAAAACAACCTATTTTAAACATGTAAACACCTAAAATCCAAAACGAGGCTGGTCCTTGAATAATGAAAAAATGATTTTAGGAGTGGAACTAATGTTTCCGAGGCTGAAGTGGATAAGCAGGGGGATCACTTTGGAGGAGGGACCAAGAGTTGGCAAGATTCGCTGTTGAAGAAAAGAGGCGGGGCTGACGTGGAGAAGGCGCAAGTACAAAAAATAAATAAATAAATAAATAAATAAATAAATAAAGAAGAAAAACTCCCATGATGCTCACCGGCATATCAGGAAACACGTGATAGACAAGAGTTTCGTAGCTGAAGAGGAAAAGGCGGACCAGTCACCGCGCAGAAGGGAAGATAGAGGGAGGGGGAACTACAACTCCCATGATGCTTAGCGCCAGAACCGGAAACACGTGTAACGAGGAAGAGTTGACAAGTGGGAGAGGGGCGCTGGAAGTTTAGTGGGGGGGAAGAAGTGAGTGTGGGGTAATTGCAGTGCGGAGGGGCAGCAGAGGGAAGATGTAGCAGCGTTAGATCGCTTATAGACCGTCTACTGCATGGAGAGCCGATAGAGAGAGAGCTGCCCAGACCTCTCCTGTGTACACTGCGCTGTCTGGGTGGATTATGAACACATTGCTGTGAATAAGGGAGGGTCGTGCTGCTTTTATATGTGCCAAAGAATTAGCTGACATTTGCTGCATCACACTGTGCCTTGTTTATATACACAAAGGGGCCATATTTATTATATCTATTTTTATCTATTGCCATTATTACGTGGGAGGATCAGATCTACAGGAACATGGGAAGTGTGTAGCTATGTAAAGTTTATATACATTATTGGAGACTGACACTAGAGTAACAGAAGAGGAGATAGAGAAGATCGCTCAGCATGTCTGTGGAGGATCCATTCTCTGTGGTAAGAGGGTGAGTACATTTTATTTTATTTATTTCAGGTACTTGTATAGCACCGTCAATTTACGCAGCACTTTGTATACATTGTATATTCACATCAGTCCCTACCCTCGAGGAGCTTACAATATAAGGTCCCTAACTCACATTCATACACATAATAGGGCCAATTTAGACAGGATCCGATTAACCTACCAGCATGAGTGTGGGAGGAAAACCGGAGTACCCGGAGGAAACCCGCACAGGGAGAACATGCAAACTCCAGGCAGATGGTGTCGTGGTTGGGATTTGAACCAGCGACCCCCTTTTTGCTGCTAGGTGAAAGTGCTAACCACTACACCACTGTCTGTGACATCACTGCCTATTTACCCACTAGAGACCAGTGACATCACTGAGATGACGACACAGCCTATTCATTAAAAACCAGTAACATCAATAAAACCTTCACATTCATGAGAACACAGCCTATCCATTCACTAGAGACCAGTGACATCACGAGACCTTCATATTCACCTTCAACACAGCCTATCTATACCCTTGAGGCCAATGGAATCACAGCCTAGTCATCCACCAGAGACCAGTGACCTCACCGAGATGACAGCACAGCCCATCCATCCACTAGGGGCCAGTGACCTCACCGAGATGACATCACAGCCCATCCATCCACTAGGGGCCAGTGACCTCACCGAGATGACAGCACAGCCCATCCATCCACTAGGGGCCAGTGACCTCACCGAGATGACATCACAGCCCATCCATCCACTAGGGGCCAGTGACCTCACCGAGATGACATCACAGCCCATCCATCCACTAGGGGTCAGTGACCTCACCGAGATGACATCACAGCCCATCCATCCACTAGGGGTCAGTGACCTCACCGAGATGACATCACAGCCCATCCATCCACTAGGGGCCAGTGACCTCACCGAGGTGACATCACAGCCCATCCATCCACTAGGGGCCAGTGACCTCACCGAGATGACATCACAGGCCATCCATCCACTAGGGGTCAGTGACCTCACCGAGATGACATCACAGCCCATCCATCCACTAGAGACCAGTGACCTCACAGAGACCTTCATATTCATGAGAACATCAATTCACCTAGAGACCAGTGACATCACTGAGACCTTCATATTCATGAGAACACAGCCTATCCATCCACTAGAGACCATTGACATCACTTAGACCTGTGGTCATCAACCCTGTCCTCAGGGCCCACTAACAGGCCAGGTTTTATGTATTACCTTGAGGAGATGCAGACTAGAATACTGCAATCACTGAGCAGCAAATGATATCACCTGTGATGTATTTCAGTTATCTTGCAAACCTGCTTGTACAGGATTGTGCCTGTTCACATGAAGGCTGGAAGGCTGGATGGTACTTTAGGCATTGAACCCTCCCGTCCCATTCATTCAGGATAGGAAATATGAGAAACAAAAGGGAATCTTCATAGCGTAAAACCGTTTAATATATAAAATTAGAGTACAATAAAATAGCCAATTGGCCTCTTACATTGATCGGTGCCTACCCGGCACTGGGACTGCTCGCATGTCAGGGTGAGTAGAGTCGGGAACCCTTCGCATCACATCGCACATGCGGCGTGCGTTCCACTCCGTGCGTCTAGCTAACCAGCTAATCCGGAAGTAGGTGGGACGATTCTGGACATGTGACCACGTACCGCTCCGACGTACGTTTCGTTTGTGAACGTCTTCAGGGAAGTCATTGGTATCTGGTAAGCAGATATCTACTACCTTCAGGTGTTTTTTTCCTCTTGGGTGACGGAATCTTTATATCAACGCATAAATTGTTGCATCTGTGAGGATCCATGTGTCTGCTGTGATGTTGGT
The DNA here is from genome assembly GCA_037952835.1 of Lithobates septentrionalis. Taxonomy (NCBI): domain Eukaryota; kingdom Metazoa; phylum Chordata; class Amphibia; order Anura; family Ranidae; genus Lithobates; species Lithobates septentrionalis. Next base: position 890,344 of record JBBDGP010002447.1, read on the forward strand.
TTCAACTGTTTTGCTCTGATCTCTTCAATGGATTGGGACTATCAGACATCACGATTTATTCATTTCACTTGCACTAAGAATTTCGTATAATTGTTTTCACTGGATATATATTTTTTCACTGGATTCTTTATATATATTTTTTTCACTGTATTTTGTATTTTTATTTGCAGCATAAATTATGTGTTTGTGATATTTTTAGTTTAGCACAATCAGCACTATTCAGTTCACTGTGGTTGATTTGGTTAGTGTGTGCACCTATTGGCAGAAGCATATGTTTGTTAGGTCTCTAGCGCCCCCTATTATACACTAATCTTGCAAACCTGGCCTGTTAGTGGGCCCTTAGGACAGGGTTGATGACCACTGACTTGGACCCTTCATATTCCTGAGAATACAGCTATACATTCACTAGAAACCATTGACCTCACTGAGACTATTCATATTCATGAGAACACTGCTCATCAATTCACTAGAGACCAGTAACCTCAGACTATTCATGAGATCCTAGCTCATCCATTCACTAAAGACATCAGTGAGACCCTTCATGTTCATGAGAACACAGCCTATCCATTAAGGGCGAAGTGACAGTGTCTGCTGATATCCCACCCTCCCAGCAATATGTACCCACCTATCCTCACTTCATTGCCACCTCCCCAGTTTTTTCGGAACTCTTACTCTGTTGCTCTAATAAAGCAGGGATTTGAAGTATAGGGGAGTATGTGACCCCTCCCCCATGCGAGAGTGACAGTACTTGGACCTGAGTGGCCTTTTGCCCGGCCGAAGCACTGCAGGCACATAGGAGGCAGTGACATAAACCACTTTAAGCCCCAACACTGGAGCTTCCTATGGGAAGATTGCAGCAGAATTTGGCAAGGATTGGTGGAGGGGACACTATATCGTGAGATACTGTCACTTTGCCAGAATGTCCAGGTGACAGGTTCTTGTTCTAGTATGTTGTATCTCTTTTGACAGTCCTTTTCAATTATAAATGTTTTCCTTCACAGGGAGGTACAGAAGTCACTAAATACCAGCCGTGGCCTCTATCAGCGCTGGTGTGAGCTCCTACAAGAAGGCAATGGGACCAGCGCTGAAGAGTTTGATTGGACAACTAATGAGCTCAGAAATTCCCTAAGGAGCATAGAATGGGATCTGGAAGATTTAGAAGAGACCATCAGTATCCTAACTGGAAAACCGTGTTGTAGCCATGTTGGGCTTTGTGCATTAAAATTGCATTTACCTTGGTAACCTGATTAGTGGTTATCTTTGTGGGGCTACGTAGGGAATGAAAGGAAATATTTATGTTTCGTAAGGAACGGACACTCTTATGCCCTGTACACACGATCGGACTTTCCGACAGAAAATGTGCGATCGGAGCTTGTTGTCGGAAATTCCGACCGTGTGTAGGCTCCATCTGACTTTTTCCATCGGAATTTCCGACACACAAAGTTTGAGAGCTGGATCTAAAATTTTCCGACCACAAAATCCGTTCGCGTAAATTCCGATCGTGTGTAGACAATTCCGATGCACAAAATTCCACGCATGCTCAGAATCAAGCAAAAGGGCCGCACTGGCTATTGAACTTCATTCTTCTTGGCTCGTTGTACGTGTTGTACGTCACCGCGTTCTTGACGTTCGGAATTTCCGACCAACTTTGTGTGACCGTGTGTATGCAAGACAAGTTTGAGCCAACATCCGTCGGAAAAAATCAGATGGATTTTGTTGTCGGAATGTCCGATCGTGTGTACAGGGCATTATAGGCAAGACCAGATGTCTTTTTGTGGTGTAACATCGTATACCTCGTTAAATACCGTTTTGTCACCTTTCCCTTCATATCCCAGAACTCTTTCTATTCTTCCTTAACTCCTATCATGGACATCGTTGAAGCGAACACAAAAAAGTTTAAGATTACGGATGCTGAGCTGAGTGAAAGAAAGAACTTTGTGGAGAAGACGAGAAGTTCACTTAAGGTGACACATATAAGGTCCACTCTTATGTATTGTTTGTTTTTTTTTTTAATTGGTATTGTACAATAAGTTTATGGCAGCATGAAAACTTATGTACCTTTTTATTTTAAGTAAACACAAAGGTTTTCATGCTATAACATACAACAGAGTTTTCCTTTTTTTTTTTTTTTTTTTTTTTAATTTCTCTTTATATAGTCCTGATTGGGTAATGGGAACCTGGCACATCTCAGATCACTGCCACCCATATCTGCCCCCCCCCCCCCTGCTTGCCAGCTGCTTGGACAACTCAACTGTTTAGTCAGTGTTATAGTGAAGCCTCATGGCTTTTAATGCAGCTGTGATGTGACCTCTCACCAACCACCAATCAATGCAGGGCAAGAGTAGCTTTTTATAGTTTTATTGATATTGGCATTGACTAAAGAGAACATTGTCTGCAAGAAAAGCATTTGAGTGTTGCAATGTTATAAAAGCTCTACAAATTCTCTAAAAATGGAAATGGATCTCTTTATTTTACCATCCACGTCATATTTGATGTAATTCTGATATGTCTTGCATCATTGTACTGGGAGCAGAGGAGGCCTGGATGTCTTCTCATTTAAGCTGATCTCCAGGCTAAAGGGATTGTAAAGTCTTGTAAAAACATGTTATACTTACCTGCTCTGTGCAGTGGATTTGCACAGAGCAGCCGCGATCCTCCTCTTCTCGGGTCCCTCTTCTGCGCTCCTGGCCCCTCCCTCCTGTTGAGTGCCCCCACAGCAAGCAGCTTGCTATGGGGGCACCAAAGCAGAGTCACAGCTTCCTGTGCCCATTCAGACACAGGGCCCGCCCCCTCTCTCTCCTAATTACTATTATTATTATTATTTAAGGTACTTTTATATAGCGCCGTCAATTTACGCAGCGCTTTACATATATACATTGTACATTCACATCAGTCCCTACCCTCAAGGAGCTTACAGTCTAAGGTCCCTAACTCACATTCATATACAAAGGCCAATTTAGACAGAAACCAATTAACCTTCCAGTATGTAATTGGCTGACTGACTTTGACTCTGGCTGAGACGCAGCAGGTGCCAATCAGGAAGGAGAATCTCAGATGACTGAGACACTTGTGGATATTGCTGGACAGAGGGGGCTCAGGTATTAGGGGGGCAGAGGGGGGCTGCTGCACATAGAAGGCCTTTTATCTAGATAAGATAAAAAACCTTCTGACTTTACAACCCCTTTTACCTTTAAATAGTTCTTTTGAACCAAGCTAGTCCAAACAAACTACTTCACTACCAGTTGCAGCGGCTGGTAGCACTGTATTAACTGTATTTTGCCTCGGCTGCATATACTGTGTTCTGGCAGCGGGATGAAAACGTCCTTTTCTGTTCCTGGAACAAAATTGAGCTGGACTGAACGTTGCAAAGCCATTCACGGGGAGCTTTGTCTTCTGTGAATGAAGACAAAGCTTTGTCCGATTGGCTGAGGCAAAGAGGCGGGCTCATGATGTTACAAAGGGCAGATGATTAATGTAGATTTTGCTTCCTGGAATCCATCCTTAAAGTGGTTGTAAAGGCAGAAAGTTTTGTTTTTGTTTTTTAAATCTTAATGCCTTCTATGCATTAAGATAAAAAGCCTTCTTTGTGCAACAGCCCCCCTAATACTTACCTGAGGTCCCTCTCTGTCCAGCAATGTCCACGAGTGTCTCAGCCATCTGAGATTCTCCTTCCTGATTGGCTGAGACACAGCAGCCGCACCATTGGCTCCCGCTGCTGTTAATCAAAGTCAGCTAGCCAATCAGGGGAGAGAGGGGATGGGGCCAGAACAGGGGCTCCCTGTCTGAATGGACACAGGGAGCTGTGACTCGGCTCAGGTGCTCCAAAAGCAAGGTGCTTGCTGTGGGGGCACTGAACAGGAGGATGGGGGGACCAGGAGCTCCAGCCAGGGACCCAAGAAGAAGAGGATCTGGGCTGCTCTGTGCAAAACCACTGCACAGAGCAGGTAAGTATAATATGTTTGTTATTTTTATAGGGGGAAAAAAAGGCTTTACAATCACTTTAACTCGGGTAGAAGGGGTGTGCTTAGCTGAGAAAAACCCTAGTCCCCTCCTTAAAAACTCCTGAGATGTATGACATAATTTGCCTAGGCCTGGAAACCAGGAAGTAACTTAATAATAATAATTTTCAAACCAGTAAATGTGATATGCTGTCCTATCCATTTACTAATGTTAGTATAAGGACTAAACATAGTTAATTGCTTGAGAGAGTGAAACCTGGAGATAAGCCTCAAGTTCACACCATAGAAATGCAGTCCGGATGCGTTCCAGATGCTTTTCTGCTTGCGTGTTTTTGATGCGTTCCAGTATGTTTTTGATGCAGTTCAGTGCATTTCCCCCCCCCCCCCTTTTTGTTTTTTTGTTGTTTTTTTCTTAACTTTAAATAAGGACGTGTGTGTTCCAGTGCATTAGATGTGTTCCAGTTTTTTTTTTGTTTTTTTTTGTGCATTTTTACAGCATTCCAGTACAGTCACAAGTACAGGAAAAATGCAGCATGTTCTACTTTCTTTTTTTTCTGGAACACATTGCAACCGCAAACACTGGTGTAAACTGTGCCATTGAAAACCATATAACCTACTTTCCATGCGTTTTTGCTGCAGAAAAAAATGCACTGGACTGCATGTGGTGTGAACTGGCCTTAAGTGTAAGGCTGGGTTCCCACTTATGTAATGCCAGACATGTCATACGTACAGCATTACTGTGCACATCACATGCAATGTCTGTGCGGTGCAAATTCAGCCATACAGTTGGGGGATGGGGGATCTATTTTTGCAGGGGGGACTATTATTGCTGGTGGGGGGTTGTCAATTGTTGTTGGAGGGGTCTATACACACAATTTCCCCCCCAAGAAAAACTGACCCACTTTATATAACGTGGATAGTGGCTGTATTACATCTGTTGCAACTGTTTCTCATACAGTACAATAGAGTGATATGAGATAAATAGATTATTGTTATTTGCAGTCCACCTTTTGTCCTACAGCATGAGCTGTTCTAAAGATTTGGGAATTAAAAATACTGGATTATTGTTGCAAGAAGCTACAGTGCTCTTTTAGAACCTTTCTTGATCAGCATGTTAGAAATAGGTGATTACCTGGAATGGCTTAGTATTGGCATGAAAACTTGTCTTCTGCAGTACCTGGAGTCTGTCTTTTTTTTTTTTTTTTTTTTTTTTTTTTTTTTTGCTTTGCAGGATGATCAAGAGAGCAGAAGTCCTTTTTAAAGGGTCATTAAAAAAAAAAAAATCAATATCTACAGCTGGTGATGGTTTAAAGGAGAAGTACAGCCAAAGCTCATTTGGATGTACTTCTCCTGAGGATCACAGGAGTGCAGTTCGTTCTGCACTCCTGTAATCCGTTTTCAGCAGACAACGGGCTGAAGTCTGCTGTTTGCTGATGTCAGAGTTGGCTCAGGCAAGATCGCAACACTGGGGTCAGGATCTACCTACATGCTTGGACTGGCACCTGGCTCAGCCTCTCGGTGAGCCACTAAGAGCCTGAGCCGGACGCCCCTGCTCCTTTGACAGCCCAGCACTCCAGTGAGTGAGTTGGGGCAGCGCAGAGAGCGGTAACTGACAGTGGCCAGCTCTCTGCTCGGGGAGCTGTGAGAACCAAGCGATCTGTAGTTTTCCATTTTCATTGTTAGAGCCGGGGGGTGGGGGTGCAGATGCCGCATCGAACCGATGCTGCATCGACCTAGGTAAGTATAAATCTGCAAAACCCCATACTACTCTTTTAAACCCTCTTAGAGATTCTGGTGCCAAAAGCCCCTTGTTGGGGTTCTGACCTTCCTCCCACTTCCCAGTGGCAGTGCTTGCAAGCTAAGCAGCGGTACCAACTCTTCCTACTTCAGTCTAATGTAGTGAGAATCCTGTGTCCCCCAACCCTCTTATCATATCTTTAACGGAAATGAGGAGGTGGGAAGTCATTGTAGGAATCTCCCTGTCAGACACATACACTGTGTGGTCAAAGGTGTGTGGAACCCTGCTCATTACACATATATAAGCTTGTTTTACACATCCCATGCTAAAATCATGATCGTTTAATATAAAGGTTTACACCCCAACCCGTCTCCCACTGTGGCTATACCGGCCTCCACTCTTCTAGGAAGGCTTTCTATGAAATTTTCGAGTGGGAACTTCTATTCGGCCAAAAGGGCAAATGTGAGGTCAGGTACTGATGCTGGAAGAGAAGACCTGGATCACACTCAGTGTTCCAGATCACCCCAAAGGTGTGCAGTTGGGTTAAAGTCCAGGTCTCTGTGCAGGACACTCAAATTCCTCCACACCAAACTCCACAAACCATGTCTTTATGGCGCTGCCTTTGTGTAAATGGGTACAGTCATGTTGGAACAGAAAATGGTCTTTCCCAAACTATTGCCACAAGGTTGGAATGGCAGAATAGTCTATAATGTGTGTTGTAGCAATAAAGGAGAAGTATAGCCAAAGATTGTTTGGCTGTACTTCTGTGGATCACAGGAGTGCAATTCGTTTTGCACTCCTGTGACCAGTTTTCAGCAGAGAGTGGGCTGAAGTCCACTCTCTGCTGATGTCACCAATGTCAGTCTAAGCTCCGCGTCATCCCGACCACGGAGTCTGGATCCACCAGGTGCCCGGACTGACACCCGTCTCAGCCTCTCGGCGAGCCGCTGAGAGCCCTAAACAGCCGCTCCGCCCCCTCCACAGCCCAGTGCTCCAATGAGTGTGGATGGAGAAGAGCAGAGAGCTGTGCCTGACAGTTTACAGCTCTCTGCTCCACGAAGCTCTGAAAACCGAGTGATCGGCGGTGTTCGCTCAGCTCTCAGTATAGAGGGGACGGATGGGACCCATGCTGCATCCACCTAGGTAAGTAAGAATGTGCAAAATAAGAGTGGTATCCACTTATCTTTAGCCATATAGTGTAAAATATATTGGGAGTTGAGAGAGAATTGTCTTTTTAAAGCTACTTTCTGTTCAGTTTTAACACTTTAGAACTGACAGTGTAAAGTATATAGTGATATTTTCAGGTGCTGCTCTGTAACTATATAGAGCAGTGATGGCAAACCTTGGCACCCCAGATGTTTTGGAACAACATTTCCTATGATGCTCACGTACATTGCTGATTGCATGGGCATCATGGGAAATGTAGTTCCAAAACATCTGAGGTGCCAAGGTTCGCCATCACTGATGTAGAGCTAGGCTTGCATTGAGTATCCTTCCTATCAGAAACATAGGGAATGTTGCTAAAATTTACCGTATATACTAGAGTATAAGCTTTTTTGAGTTTTTCCAGCCCATTTTCCCTTTTCGTCATTCAGGACAGCCACTATTGAGAGATAGTCTCCTCCTCTTCCTCTAGGAAACACTGCGCCAGCCTATAAATTCTTACTTCCCCTGCCGGACCTCAGTTAATGGTGTTTCCTCCGGTGGGGAGACACTGTGCATGGGACCAGGCTGATACAGTCAGGGAGATTGTGGCCTCTTATAACATCCCTAAGGAAGCAGGAGCTTCAAGGGTAAGGAGAAGCGGTACATACCCGCAGCAGAAGCCACCCCTTCCTTGTCGAGCGCGGCATCAGGTTGCGGGGGACCCCTATCGCGTCCACAGGGCCGCAGCAAGGAGACAGTCCGCTCTCCCTGTACGCTGTACGGGCCGCAATTTTTTTGGAAGCAGCTGAAACACACCCTCCCCCCCCGGCTTATACTCGAGTGAGCTGTACAGCAGCCGTACCATTGATTAATAAAACAGTGGGTGTCTCCCGCTGTGTTATGCAGTCTGTTCGGCGGCCGTCCATTGTAACAAAGCCCCGCCTCCTCCTCGTCTGTGATAGACGGAACACTGATGGTTTCCCAGCATTGTATAAATCAGTGTTCAGGAGGAGGCGGGGCTTTGTTACAATGGACGGCCGCCGAACAGACTGCATAACACAGCGGGAGACACCCGCCGTTTTAGTGATCAAAGGTATGGCTGCGGATGGGCACAGTGAGGCTGCAGATGGGCACAGTGAGGCTGCAGGTGGGCATTGTTTACCCAGTAGCTGCTGCATTTTCCCACCCTAGGCTTATACTCGAGTCAATATGTTTTCCCAGTTTTTTTTTGTGGTAAAATTAGGTGCCTCAGCTTATATTCGGGTTGGCCTATACTCTAGTATATACAGTAGATTACGTGTGCAAGTCCACATAGAACTGATAACCTTTGATTTGGATAGACAATGTGCAGTAGTCATAGCACTATCAAGATAATGTATCAATTTTCCCTGAATGGACAAAAGTGACAGATTGACTTTAAAAAGGAACTCTTAACTATTTCTGTTTACTTATTATTATACAGGATTTATATAGCACCAACAGTTTGCGCAGTGCTTTACAACATGGGGGCAGACAGCACAGTTTCAATAAAGGAGGAATCGGGGGACCCTGCTAGTTGGATTACTATCATTATGCAATCTTCAAAAACAGCCCTTTCGGTGAACGACAAGCCCTTAGAACTTAAGGGATACCAATGGTTCCAACAGTCATGCATACTTGTCGCTCTGCTCTCAGGACAGGAAGTGATGGGAAATAGTTTGGGGACAGGAAGTGAGGTTGCTTCTTCTCAGGGCATGAAGCAATGAGATATCTATCAGGGACAGCAAGTGGGGTGTCTTCCTCTCAGGACAGGAAGTGATGAGGACATCTTTTGGGGGCACCAAGTGAGGTCGCTTCTTCTCAGGACAGGGGAGTGATGGGGATATCTCTTGGGGACAGTGAGTGAGGTTGCTTAATCTCAGGGCAGGAAGTGATGGGATATCAATCGGGGACAGTAAGTGAGGTTGGTTCTTAGGATAGGAAGTGATGGGATATCAATCTGGAACAGCAAGTGAGGTTGCTTCTTCTCAGGACAGAAAGTGATGGGAAATATCTCAGGGGACAGTAAGTGGGGTCGCTTCCTCTTAGGACAGGAAATGTGAAATCTCTCCAGGGAAGTAAGTGGGGCTACTTTCTCTCAGGACAGGAAGTTATGGGAAATCTCTTGGGAAGAGTAAAGCTAGCTGGCTATACACAGAGCAAATTCCATCCAGGATCCTCTCAAGATAGGAAGTGAGGGGAAAATCTCCACAATTAGGGCACAAAAAATGAAAACCTGGCACATTTGTAGCTCTATCCAAAACTAAAAAAACAAAAAATGAGTGGACTTTGGCCTTAAACGCCAGGCAAATATAAAAAATTAGTAACTTGGCAGTGCGATAATGTTAATCTGCAGCCCTGTGAGCAGGAAAGTGAGACTGCAAGTTGTGGTTTAATCTGCTGATGCCCTCCAGGTATGTTCTATGGCAAGATGCCTGGATCACAAGACTGGCAGAACAGAATGAAGAATATTTTGTATTTCAGCTCTTTATTAAGCTGTTCTGCTAGCAAGGCATGCTGATACTTGTTGTTCCTGTGTTAAGAGATTTTTCATTTGGATGCCTGTTTGCTGATTCTTGTGGCATAACATCTGTTGCTCTTCTCTTTATCAACTTGATCTTTTGAAGGAAATGAGGGATCACATCTCCAGCCCCAGAGTTCAGGCCTTCACAGAGAGAAAGAACCGAGAGGTAGCGACATTTCCTGCTCTTGTTCCCATTTGTCAGCTTCACCCTCATGTCTGACCTGCAAACATTCTCTGTGTCCTAGGCGTTGGGTGTCTCTCGGCCTACGGCTTCAGATCACTTTTCCCGCCTTGATGACGATCTTATATCGGGGAACTCTCGTTATATAGAGGACCAGCAAGCACAACAACAGGTGAGCATTGCACTTGAAGATATTGCTTTTGTATTTGCATGTCCAGCATGGTGTCCAGGTGCAGCTGTACCCTGATAGGGGGGGAGCACAATTCTGTCAAGTGGCATCAGAATAGTGGTAGGAAGTTGTCTATTGCTGCTGCTATGGGGTGGCGCTTTTTTATTTTTTATTTATTGTTTTTTCTTCTTGTAAAGCAGATTACAGGCCTCTTTCTTTCCTGGCCCAGCTTTCAGCGTGCTCTAGGCCAAATTCCTGGCTCTAGTTTGGTTCTTCCAGCCATTGTGTTCATTTTATTTCATGACATTTTGTGGTGTGTGTGTGTGTGTGTGTGTGTGTGTGTGTGTGTATGTATATATATGTATGTGTATATATTTTTTTTTACACATGTAGGTATGTAATATGATTTAATTTTGGGGTGATTAAAGAAAAGTAAATCTTCAGAGTTATATCAAATCCAAGCCATAGCACTAATCTTAGCCCAGTATATTGCAACCTCAAATGTATCTAAGCAAAAAAAAATATCCTTGGGAATGTGAAAAGCGTAAAACCCCTCTTATTACTGTCTGTGTTCTGTAAGTGAAGTTTTTCTTTCAGTTCCTGTTTGAGATACGGAACATGAAGTGAAAGAAATTCTCTAGAAACTAGAGGAATTTCCCTCCTAAAGTGAAGCTAAACTTATCTCCCCTCTGGGTCTAGATCCCTCGCTGGCCTCTTCTCCTCTGGGTGCCAGTGGGCATCTTCATTGGCTAGTGCAGGATGACGTAACTCTTGCGCATGCACAGTAATCAGTCATCCTGACAGACAGTGCCAGCAATGTAAGTTGAGCTGTGCATGCGCAGCTCAGTTTATATGCCTCAGAAGAACTGCGAGCAGACAGGTGTATTTTATCACGGACAAGACATTGCATGTCTCTCCTTTGAGAATAACCTGCCTGCTCAGTCTGATAGTTGTCCCCATTGTAAGGTTTACCCTCGCCTTTTGTTCTGGTAGCGACTCTAAAGTTAAGGATTTACCCTCATATCCTGTCTTTTAGCCATGATTAAAAGTGGGTTTAACCCTTAACTATTATATCCAAAATTAACCAAAAAAAAAGCTTTGCCTTTACATGCACTTTAATATATTGCAACCTACATACCCCTAGATGTGATGGCTACATTAGTTTTCTCCCCTTTCCCACCTGCATGTCATTTTATGCTTTTTATTGTAAAATAACTTTTTTGATTTTTTTTTTTTTTTTTTTTCACCTGGTAATTCTTTTTGGTAAAACACTTGTCCTAGGGTAACAACACTTACTTCACGGTACTGTATCTGTGGAGGAGCAGCAATGTTACCCCAAGACAGGAAGGACTACAGAACAAATTCCCCTCCCCACATCTTTATACTGGTTGTAAACCCACTTTATCATTTTCTGGCAATCCCCTGTGTTAAATAAAGCCGTGTCTGTGCTATATTTAAAAAAAAAAAAAAAAAAAGTCCCCCTGTATACCTTATTTCACAGCGGTGCTCATGTGACCGCCCGCTGCTCCCTCTCCCAATCTGACAGCTACAGCGGGAGGGGTGGAGAATCCCCCGCTGATGTCAGTTGGGGGGGGAGGAGAGAGGCGGCCATTCACGTGAGCAGCGCTCAAAAATAAGTTATACAGGGGCCTTTTTTAATAAAGCACAGACACTGGAGACATTGCATTATCTAACGCAGGGGATTGCCAGAAAATGATAAAGTTATGATAGCAGCAGGAGGGGTGGGGCAGGCACTGTCAGGCAGGGCAGGAAAGGGGGGGGGGGGGGGGAGGCAAGAGGGGAGAGCAGATAACGGAGGCATGTAAACTGACAACAGTGTCAGGGCTCAGCAGCCATGATAAAATGTGGTCAGTTTACAGGGAGGGGGGCAGAAACTGGCAGGATCAGCCAGGTATTTTGAGGTGTTACAGGGGGCCAAATTACACAGCACAAGCACTGTGCTGTTCTTCATGCTTTAACTACTTCCCACCCGGCCAATGTACATAAACGGCCGGGTGGGTGCTCTCTCCTTCTGAGTGGACGTTCAGGAACGTCCCTCAGAAGGAGCGGGATCGCGCGCGCGCGTGCCCGCGCAGCGGCGCGATCCCGATGCGCTCGTGTCACCCGGACACGGCGCATCTCGGATCGGTAGGAGGGCTCTGTGATTGGCCCTCCTGATCACATGACGGCCGTGTCCAATCACAGCCGTCATGTGATGTAAACACAGCCGGTTGCTAGGCGATCAGCTCTCCTCTCCTCACACGGAAGTTGTCGCTGAGGAGGAGAGGAGAGGGGATCGCTGCAGCCGGCTGATGATCAGTGAGTATGAGCTGTTTTTTACAGCTTTTTACTCACTGATCACCAGCCTAGTGTCAACACACATGTAAATTCATACATGTAATTCACACACATGTCCCCACATAATGTAAAACACACACATGTCCCCACATAATGTAAAACACACATGTTTCCAAAACACATGTCCCCAAATAATAAAAAAAGCTGTCCCCCACATATGTCCCACTAAAATCACATGTCCCAATGGTAATCTGCACACATATGTACGTGATCACCTGCACACATCTGTACATGATCATTTGCGTACATATGTCCGTGATCACACAAACCAATTATTATACACTTAACAGGATTTTTTTTATCAAAAACATGTAGCAGAATACATTTTGGCTTAAATTTATGACAAAATTCGATTTTACTGGATTTCTTTTAAAACAGAAAAAAGAAAATATTGTTTTTTTTCCAAATTTCCACTATTTTTGCGCTTATATCGCGAAAAAAAAATAACGGAGTCGTGAATAAATACCACCAAAAGAAAGCTCTATTTGTGCAAACAAAATGATAAAAATTTCATTTGGGTACAGCGTAGCATGACTGAGTAATTGTCATTAAAAGTGTGAGAGTGCTGAAAGCTGAAAATTGGTCTGGGAAGGAAGGGGGCGAAAGTGCCTAGTATTGAGGTGGTTAAAGGGAACAAGATACATTATTTTTTTTATTTAGGGTAACCAATACTTTAACATAGGGTGGTGTTCTGTAGTGCACAGACAGCATGGTCCTTTAAAACAGAAGTTATCTTATTACTAGAATTCTGGCAGGACAAACGGACATTTCTTTGCACTTACTGAAGATGGATAACCTCACGCTTTCAGTGGTATATTATTTTGAGAGCTAAAAAGGGCACAAACAGGAGAAGTTTATTATTAAACCTTGTAGAATGACTCCTGGGCTTAATATTTCACCTTCTGGTCCCATACAGAAGAGGTCTGTCTGGGATATCTTGTCAAGGCTACAGCATAGTTAATTCCAAGGGGACCTAAGTGAAGCCATTTTGTTTCTTCAGCTGATCATAGATACGCAGGATACAGAGTTGGAGCTGGTGTCGGGCAGTATTCGAGTGTTGAAGGACATGTCGGGACGTATCGGAGATGAACTAGATGAGCAGGCTGTGTGAGTCATGTTGCCCCCCCCCCCCCCCCCCATTATAAACACATGACATGGTCTTGATTTTTGATGTTTATGACTTGTGCATAACATTTCTGTAAACTTTTCCTCAGTATGCTTGATGATTTTTCCCATGAGATGGACAACACACAGGGTCGCATGGACTCTGTACTGAAGAGATTGGCCAAAGTATCCCATATGACCAGCGGTAAGCTTCTTGTTGGAGAATTCTTTATTAATCCCGATGTGAAATTATTAATTGGAAGGCTTGTATATGCTGTGATGCCTGCAACACATGGGTGGTATTCTTAGTTCACTGCCAGTCCTCACTGTGAGGGTCTTTCATCCAGTGCTGGTCACGGTCTAGGCTGCAGTTTTTAGTTTGAAATTCTTACCCCCCCCCCTTGCTGCACTGGTTCTGCTAGCTCTGATTCCATTGACACGGGCAGGCAGTCTTAGAGAGTGGTGGAGATCTACCGGAACAACATGGGAGAAATCAAAGATCACTGGGCACAACGCACTATTTTTGGGAGCTAACCTAGCAAGGCCATTAAAAAGTAAGGCAGTTTTGAAGAAAACTTGGGGCCAATTCACTCTGGGATCACACGGTAATGCAGTGCACTTTGACAGCCCATTCATTGGAATGATATATAAAAAAACGCGCTAAGGAAACCAAAAAAGTGGTGGCAAGATAATTACCAACCATCCACAAAATTGGGAGCTGCAATAAATATGTACAACATCAACACAAAAGGTATAGTGGAAAAAATAAATAATTTGCGCTACCCATAAATAACTGACCAATTTAAAAATGTGCAATTAATGAAGAATGTGATCAAAAACAATATACAATAATATGTGAAATTAATCAACAGTGCAAAAAAATGCAATAGTCCATGAAAAGTGCACAATGATTTCTGGTGTTCAGTATTAATTCACTTCATATGCTTTTTAGGTATTTGTATGCATTTTTTTTTGCACTGTTGATTAATTTCACAAATTTTTGAGTATTTTGATTTTGGATTGCATTCATCATTAATTGCACATTTTTAAATTGGTCAGTTATTTATGGGTAGCGCGATTTTATTTATTTTTTCCATCCATTTGAATGGGCTGCAAATCACATGGAAATGCAGAAGAAGTAAAGCATGCATTACTTTTTAAAGCACACTGCAGCAAACCGCATGGTGCGATATTCTGCAATAAAATAAACTTGCCTGCTTCGTCTTCTGTGGAATGTACTGAGCTGCGCATGCACAGCTGTTTACATTTCTGCACAGTACCAGGATGACTGAACTCCTTGTGCATGCGCGGGAGTGGTGTTATCCCACACCGGCCGATCAAGATGGCCAAAGACTGACAATCTGGAAGAATCCACGGAGAAGATTCTGGTACCGGCAAGGGAGACTGGGTGTGAGAATGTTGAAGCAAAGATAAGTATTGGGCGTTTAGTTCTGCTTTTAAATTGGACATACAGTTATAATGTAGCCATCCTTAACATAACTGTTTAGAACACTCAACCTTGCATGGTTCATATGCTGTCAAAAAAAGTTTATCTCTTTGAAGGATATATAGGCGAGAGGAAGCAAAGTCTGCAGGCATTGATTATCTTTGTAGAACAAAATCATGAATGATATTTTTTCTTTTTTAAACTGGTTCCGCCTTCAATATTTTGCATACTTTTAAAGGAGAAATACAGTTTAGAGAATTTAGCAGCAATAACATTTTTTTTTTTATTCCCCCCCCCTCTCTTCTCTTACAGACCGGCGGCAGTGGTGTGCAATCATCGTGTTGGTGGCTGCGCTCCTTATTTTGCTGATCGTGCTTCTTTCACAAAAAGGATAGTATTGGCCCCAGGTGACCCTGTATATGGCGGGTTACAAATTGTTATTACAGGTCAATTGCTTCCTATTGGACAGGGACTCCACCGCAGCACTGCTACATACCGGCGGACATACACAGTAATTAATAAAATATTATTATTTTGTTTTTTTTTTAATCTGAGAAACTGCGTCTAATCTTTGTGACAGTGATATATTTAATATATTGCAGTTTACCAATCCTAATGATGCTGGGGCAGTATTAGTTTTCATTTTTGGGGTAAGAAAATACCTATTGACCATGCCAAAAATTCCATTTCCTCATCCCTACCGTTGAGGTGAAAAGAGCCGTGGTCTACCATGTAAAGGAGACAAAGAAAGACAGACATATTTGAAGTCCGGCCTTTGTGGCAACCATGGCTGCCTCCACAGATACAGTGGAGGAGTCAGTGTAGCCTCTCTTGTACCAGAAGTATGTTATTTGCAGGGTCACAAAGTGAAAACAGCCTGCAAAAATAAAAAAAAATACAGCTACCTCATGTAAGGACTGGTAAGCTGCACAATATTACAATTTTGTTGTGTTTAGATAAACGTGCAAATGTCTGGCTTATGGCATATGAAGAACCCAGATTACACATTCCAGTAACTGAAACCCCCACTTACTTTGTGCCCAGCCCCCATGATGGCATCCTCTAAAGTCCTAGAGCAAAATGGGGTTGAAACACTTAATTCCAGTCTCAGCTATACCCCTGCCAAGCTCATCTCGCTGGCTCCAGCCTGTTTATTGGAACACTTATCTCTTTACAATTAGCAGGAAGGTGATTTTTGAAGTAGTAGAGAGATTTTATAACAAGATTACACAATTATGCAGGCGGATTAAGGCTTAACCGTAGCTTTTCACTACCCTGTTGGCTAAACTTGGGATTCCACACTTCCTTACCATATTAGACTTAGACCCTCAATTCAGGTCTCTTATGGCATAATGTTGCAATACAGAGAGCACGAGACGGATGTCTTTCTCTAAAGCGGAACTATACTCGCCTACAGTCCATCGATGCAAAGTCCTGAAGCTCCCCATTGGCTGCTGACAACTTTGGCTGGCTAGTTTCTGGGTCTTGATTACCAACTGCTGTCATGGGCTGGGTTTAGGGTGATGTCACACCCGTGCATGTGTAGGATATCTATCAAGTTCATAATTGCTAAAGTTGTACAACGAGCTGTGTGGGTGCAGCTCACTATACAGAGGCGGACAGGCACGTAAGTAATTTTAAAGGCAGAAGAAACAAAACATCTAATCTACAGTAAAAAAAAAAAAAATTCTGTCTCTTCACCCATTTTTATTTTTCAGCATATGGTTCCACTTTAACCACTTCTGCCCACCATATAGCAAAGAGGTTACGTTATCCTGACTGGGCGTCACATGACGTCCAGCAGGGTAAGCCACTCGGGCGCACAGCGGGGGGGGGGGGGGATCACTAGTTCGCCGATCCTGGTAAAGAGCATATGACGTAGTGTTCAATCACAGATCATCATGGTAACCACGAAGTGCCATTTATCGGCTTTTTCTCTACTTGCGCTGACAAGGCGCGAGGAGAGCCGATCAGCGGCTCTCCTGACGGCGGGGGGGGGGGGGATGGTCTGATAATCGGTGCAGACCCATCAGGGATGCCAATTAGTGCCCATCAGTAATGCCTGTTAGGCTGGGTTCACACTGATACTACACGACTGTCAATCCTACTTTGCTCTGTGACATCAGTCCTACATCCATCTGACTTGACTGAACAGGATACTACTTTGATCTAACTTTGTGATAGTAAACTTTTCCTTTTGACCAATCAAAACAATCCCAGTGTGACCTAAATTCCTTTTACTGCTGCTGTAATCACCATGTCGGATGGTTAGGACAAGGATCCTACTTTGATCTGACTTCAATGAGCTGAAGTAGGATCAAAGTCAGACCAAAGAAGTGCAGGGAGCATTTTCAAAGTCGGACCAGTTAAGACGGATCTCATAGGGAAACATTGATTTTCACACGTCTGGCGACATGAGCTCCTAATGTATGAGCGTTTGTCGTACCAGTGTGAACCCGCCCTCATCAGGGAAGGAGAAAACGTACTTATTTACAAAATTTTAAAAAGGAAACACTTTTTTTTAGCAAAAAAACAAAACAAAAAAAAAAAACAAAACACCACAGCGGTGATCAAATACCACCAAAAGAAAACTATTTGTGGGGGGAAATTTAAAAAAAAAAATTTTGTTTGGCTACAGTGTTACATGACCGTACAATTATCATTCAAAGTGCGACAGGAAGGGGGTGAAAGTGCCTGGTATTGAAGTGGTTAAGAAATGTACACTTTATGGCAAAAGGTTTGTGGACACCTGGCCATCCCCCCCATACACAAACACATGGTTTCCCTGTTTGTAGTGTGAAGGACCTCGAGCAGCCTACACTGAGCCTTGACCTTAACCCCACTGAACGCTAAGCCAGGTCTCCTTGTCCAAAATAATTTCCTCACCTCACAAATTCTTATTTGGCTGAATGAACACAGATTTCTACAACCACACTGCAAAGTCTTGTGAAATGTCTTCCCAGAAGAGTGGAGAATTTTATACCCACAAAGGGAGCCACTTCGATATGAATAACACATTAGCGAGAACCTGTGGGCAGACCATTCATGTTAACAATCACACACTAAGAAAACCTCACTGGTGTAGATATGTAGGGGGAAAAAACAATGAAAAAAATCCACCTGCCATCTTGGAAATAACATCATTAACACCAGCAGATTACTTTCCAAAACTTGAAGAACAAGCATGTTATATACTTGTTGCAGCCCAATTAGTTTCTGTGTATTAAAGGAAGGATGACAATGACAGCCCCTGAGCAAGTCCCAGAAGCAATACTTCCCTTCTGACAGCTTTACTATAAGCTTGCTTTCACACTGAAAGCGTCGGCCGTTAGCGCTAAAGCGTTGCTTGATTTAGCAAATTTGCAGCCGCTAGCGGGATGCTCTAAACCCAGAAAAAATAAAAACGGCTAAAAACTCCTGTTTTACAGCGCTTTGAAAGCACTGCCCATTCATCTCAATGAGCAGGGCGTTTTGGGAGTGCTAAATACAGCGCTCCCAACCCACCCCAAAGACGCTGCTTGCAGGACTTTTCGGGACATCCCGCAAGCGCACTGCCCCAGTGTGAAAAGTCACACTGGAATTAATTGGAGGCGGTTTTCAGGCACTTAGCAGAGGCTATTTCCAGCGCTACAGCGCCTGAAAACCACCCCAGTGTGGAAGGGGTCTGAAAGTGTAATTCAGATAAATATTACTTACCGATACAAGGCCAGTCACCCTGGCACAAAAAGAGAGAGCAGCCATGACCGGTGTTTATTACAGGAGGCTCCTGCACAGAGGGAAAATCTGACACTGGATTACTGCACAGATCTGGAAGAAATACACAAAGCACACCAAGATTCAAGGAAGAATTCACATGATGAATGTATTTAGACCAGGGATCTCCAAACTTTCTAAGCAAAGAGCCAGTTTACTGGGAGTAGAAAATGCCTCAGCAGGGGAAAAATAATTGCATAGCATATGTGGTCAGTTGAAGTTATTGGTATGAGTGGGAGGAATAGTTTCCCATCTTTGGTGTCCGTGGGAGGAATTGTTTCCCATCTTCGGTGTCCGTGGGAGGAATAGTTTCCCATCTTCGGTGTCCGTGGGAGGAATAGTTTCCCATCTTCGGTGTCCGTGGGAGGAATAGTTTCCCATCTTCGGTGTCCGTGGGAGGAATAGTTTCCCATCTTTGGTGTCCGTGGGAGGAATAGTTTCCCATCTTTGGTGTCCGTGGGAGGAATTGTTTCCCATCTTTGGTGTCCATAGAGGGAATAGTGCCCCATCTTAGGTGTCCGTGGGAGGAATAGTTTCCCATCTTCGGTATCCTTGGGAGGAAGAGGGCTCCATCTTTGGCATCTGTAGGAGGAAGAGAGCTCCATCTTTGGCGTCTGTAGGGTGGGAAGAGAGCTCCATCTTTGGTGTCTGTGAAGTGGGAAGAGAGCTCCATCTTTGGTGTCTGTGAAGTGGGAAGAGAGCTCCATCTTTGGTGTCTGTGAAGTGGGAAGAGAGCTCCATCTTTGGTGTTTGTGGGAGGAAGAGCGCTCCATCTTTGGTGTCTGTGGAGTGGGAAGAGAGCTCCATCTTTGGTGTCTGTGGAGTGGGAAGAGAGCTCCATCTTTGGTGTTTGTGAAGTGGGAAGAGAGCTCCATCTTTGATGTTTGTGGAGTGGGAAGAGAGCTCCATCTTTGGTGTTTGTGGAGTGGGAAGAGAGCTCCATCTTTGGTGTTTGTGAAGTGGGAAGAGAGCTCCATCTTTGGTGGCTGTGAGGGGGAAGAGAGCTCCATCTTTGGTGTTTGTGGGAGGAAGAGAGCTCCATCTTTGGTGTTTGTGGAGTGGGAAGAGAGCTCCATCTTTGGTGTTTGTGGAGTGGGAAGAGAGCTCCAACTTTGGTGTTTGTGAAGTGGGAAGAGAGCTCCATCTTTGGTGTTTGTGGAGTGAGAAGAGAGCTCCATCTTTGGTGTTTGTGAAGTGGGAAGAGAGCTCCATCTTTGGTGTTTGTGGAGTGGGAAGAGAGCTCCATCTTTGGTGTTTGTGAAGTGAGCTCCATCTTTGGTGTTTGTGAAGTGGGAAGAGAGCTCCATCTTTGGTGTTTGTGGGAGGAAGAGAGCTCCATCTTTGGTGTGAGGGGAAGGACTAGTGTCCCATTCATTGGTGTCAGTCTAAGGAATAGAGAGCTCCTTCTATGGTGTCAGTGGGATGAATAGTGCCCCATTGTTGGTGTCAGAGGGAGAAATAGAGCCCTAAGGGACAGGCAAATACAAGGAAAGGGTCACATCCAGCCCACAGGCTGCAGTTTGGAGACCACCAATTTAGACAATAGCTTTCTTACTTTATTTTAAGTTTTATAAGTTAAAAATTGAATAAAAAGATGTAACAAGATCAACCTTGGCGTTTACATTTTGCTCTAGTCTACATTAGTCGGTGGGGTGAGTCAGGTGAGCTAGCACTTTACTGCAGTAAACACCCACTCATCAGTGATTGACATTTAGCAGACATTATGCCTACCTACACCAATGCTCATAGCTTTGCCTAAATGTGAACAGAAGACAGTCAACAAGATGTGTGTGCGCTCCAAATCACACTGTACAGACACTAGTCAGATCTCATACACCTTACTGCTCCTGTAAAAAATGAATAATACAACACACACAATTGCCTAACACAAGGTCAGTCAGTACTCGGAGAAATACCACTATATTCGCACAGAAAGCAACACAGCTTATAGTATACTGTTAGCTGCAGTTCCTGAGTCCCAGAATAGAAAGGGCAGGCACAGCAGTAATTATTTCTTATCCAGATAAAACTGGCTTTATTAAAGTTGTGTGCACCACATGGGGACACAGTAGTAGTGAATGATGCCTCCTGAGGCCCGGTGGGCCTTGCTAGGACAGTTAGTGGTCTCGTGGAAGAATGGATGTCTGTAGGCAGGAAGTGTGCCTGCAGCAATGCCCTTTATTGAAAAGTCAGAGGCACAAGGTGGGCAGGGGTGAGACTGGCTTAGGATCCATGCACACTGGATAAAAATCGCTGATTCTACATGAGTTTTGTGTTTGGCCTGTAGAAGCAGCTCAATGTTTAGAGTCGGGGGGGGGGGGGGGGACCCTCTGGTTTGCATTTCTGATTAGAGCTTTCTAGCAAAAAATATGCTAAACTGTGTACAAAAACACTCTATATGAGCTTTTTTTTTTTTACAGTGTGCATGGAGCCTCAGATGGATGTTCTTCACTTTAGAGAGATTTTGTCTTACTTCCTGTTGTGTCTTTAGGACAGTAAGTGAAGGAAAATCTCCCTACTGAGTCACAGACAAAGAATAAAAAAAAAAGATCTGAACTCCCTCTTTTGTCTACAGAGAACAGACGCTACTGGCCTCACAGCCGCTGGAGTGATCTGGTCAAGAGGGCCTACCTAACCCTCCCCCCCCCCCCTCCCCTCCCATTTTTTTTTTTTCTTGCTCTCATCTGTTTTTCCCCCCTTTCTTCAACCTTTTCTGAGCTTTCCTTTTTATGGGTACGGTCATTTAGGCCGTTCCCTCCCTTGAGTACCTTACAAACACAAAATTGTTCATGGAGGTCACTCATGCGGAATTATAGAATATGGTTCTATACTGTTATTCTGTGCCAACTATGCCGTGATGTGCCTTTATATCATTTGTATACCAGATTATGGTTTGTGCAAGTGGTTTTGTAAAATTCCTTGAACTATAACGAATTTAAAAAATATAACTAAAATAAAAAGTGAGTTTCACCATTCCTTATACCATTCACAAATAAAAAGGTTTTGGCTTTAGATACACTCACCAGCCACTTTATTGGGTACAATAGAGGAAGATGTGGATAGACGCCCACCTGAAAGTAATTACCACGGACTACACAGCTTATAAAAGGCATCTTTAATACAAAATTCATGGTAGTACCAAAAAGCTGCATTTAAAAAAAATTCCAACACCCAAACAAGAGAGTTAACAACAAAAACAGGCAATGTTGTCTAAAATAGTGCAGCTGCTTCATTCATATCACTCTCATATACTATTCACATCCGTTAGCTTGAGTGGTAGCCTAAAAGGTGCTGTGAGGAAACACTTAAAGAGGAAGTAAACCCTGATGGGTTTTACTTCCTCTTTTGTTCGCTGCAAATGAAAAGCATAATAGGCTAGTATGCATTGCATACTAGCCCATTATGTGCCACTTACCTGCAAAAGAATCCAGTGATGTCCCCTGTGTAGGCAGCGTCCATCTTCTAGCCCCTCTTCCTTCCGGGCCCCGGAATCCGGCTCTGTGATTTGCCGGAGCCATGTGATGTCATGCGCACAGGAGCCACGATTAATGGCACAGGCTAGGGAAGAAACGGCACTTAGTTTACTTTCTTCCCTGCGCATGCACCTTTGGAATTTTCGTCAGACTACAAGTGAAATATCTCCTAGATGGCGCACGTTTAGGAGATATTTCCACTACCTATAGGTAAGCCTTATTCTAGGCTTACCTAAAAGGTAGAGGTCCAAAAAGTGGGTTTACAACCACTTTAAGTTCAGGGTTCAAATGGTTTTACCCAAGATAAGTTTATAGTTGGGTGGCCAGATAACGTACGCTTGTGTGTGTGTGTGTCCTGGAATCACATAGAAGGAAAAAAGTCCAGCGTACATCCTATGTCAATGACAGATAAAAAAGCCAGGCTCTCTGATTGTTGTATCCGCGGTAATAAGTTCCACTAAATGGAGTCAGATTAGTAAGGCAAGCATTGGTTGGACTGATTGAGCGACAGCCCTGCAAATGTATTGAACACAGTTCTCAGTGTTGCTATATTTGACCATAAAAAAAACCCAAAAAAATAAAACACTGGTGTCAGCTGTGGCACCTGCAGGTCCACTCACCCAGCCTTGATGTGGTAGACTCCCGCTTGCGTTCCAGCTTGGATGACCGGCTTACTCACACTGGAGTGGTGCAGGTAATCAGTGCGAGGCGGGGGGTCAGTAGGAGGAGGTAATCAGTGAGAGGCGGGGGGTCAGTAGGAGGAGGTAGCCAGTGCAAGGCGGGGGTCAGTAGGAGGAGGTAATCGGTGCGAGGTGGGGGTCAGTAGGAGGAGGTAATCGGTGCGAGGTGGGGGTCAGTAGGAGGAGGTAATCAGTGCGAGGCGGGGGGTCAGTAGGAGGAGGTAATCGGTGCGAGGCAGGGGGTCAGTAGGAGGTAATCAGTGCAAGGCGGGGGGTCAGTAGGAGGAGGTAATCGGTGCGAGGCGGGGGTCAGTAGGAGGAGGTAATCGGTGCGAGGCGGGGGGTCAGTAGGAGGAGGTAGCCAGTGCGAGGCAGGGGTCAGTAGGAGGAGGTAATCAGTGCGAGGCGGGGGGTCAGTAGGAGGAGGTAATCGGTGCGAGGCAGGGGGTCAGTAGGAGGAGGTAATCAGTGCAAGGCGGGGGGTCAGTAGGAGGAGGTAATCGGTGCGAGGCGGGGGGTCAGTAGGAGGAGGTAATCGGTGCGAGGCGGGGGGTCAGTAGGAGGAGGTAATCGGTGCGAGGCGGGGGGTCAGTAGGAGGAGGTAGCCAGTGCGAGGCAGGGGTCAGTAGGAGGAGGTAATCAGTGCGAGGCGGGGGGTCAGTAGGAGGAGGTAATCGGTGCGAGGCGGGGGGTCAGGAGGAGGTAGCCAGTGCGAGGCGGGGGTCAGTAGGAGGAGGTAATCAGTGCAAGGCGGGGGGTCAGTAGGAGGAGGTAGCCAGTGCGAGGCGGGGGTCAGTAGGAGGAGGTAATCAGTGCGAGGCGGGGATCAGTAGGAGGAGGTAATCAGTGCGAGGCGGGGATCAGTAGGAGGAGGTAATCAGTGAGAGGCGGGGGTCAGTAGGAGGAGGTAATCAGTGCGAGGCGGGGGGTCAGTAGGAGGTAATCAGTGCGAGGCGGGGGGTCAGTAGGAGGTAATCAGTGCGAGGCGGGGGGTCAGTAGGAGGAGGTAATCAGTGAGAGGTGGGGATCAGTAGGAGGAGGTAGCCAGTGCGAGGCGGGGATCAGTAGGAGGAGGTAATCAGTGAGAGGTGGGGGTCAGTAGGAGGAGGTAGCCAGTGCGAGGCGGGGATCAGTAGGAGGAGGTAATCAGTGAGAGGCGGGGGTCAGTAGGAGGAGGTAATCAGTGCGAGGCGGGGGGTCAGTAGGAGGTAATCAGTGCGAGGCGGGGGGTCAGTAGGAGGAGGTAATCAGTGCGAGGCGGGGGGTCAGTAGGAGGTAATCAGTGCGAGGCGGGGGGTCAGTAGGAGGAGGTAATCAGTGCGAGGCGGGGGGTCAGTAGGAGGAGGTAATCAGTGAGAGGCGGGGGTCAGTAGGAGGAGGTAATCGGTGCGAGGCGGGGGGTCAGTAGGAGGAAGTAATCGGTGCGAGGCGGGGGTCAGTAGGAGGAGGTAATCGGTGAGAGGCGGGGGTCAGTAGAAGGAGGTAATCGGTGAGAGGCGGGGGTCAGTAGGAGGAGGTAATCGGTGAGAGGCGGGGGTCAGTAGGAGGAGGTAATCGGTGAGAGGCGGGGGTCAGTAGGAGTTGGTAATCGGTGAGAGGCGGGGGTCAGTAGGAGGAGGTAATCGGTGCGAGGCGGGGGGTCAGTAGGAGGAGGTAATCGGTGCGAGGCGGGGGGTCAGTAGGAGGAGGTAATCAGTGCGAGGCGGGGGGTCAGTAAGAGGAGGTAATCAGTGAGAGGCGGGGGTCAGTAGGAGGAGGTAATCGGTGAGAGGCGGGGGTCAGTAGGAGGAGGTAATCGGTGCGAGGCGGGGGGTCAGTAGGAGGAGGTAATCAGTGCGAGGCGGGGGGTCAGTAGGAGGAGGTAATCAGTGAGAGGCGGGGGTCAGTAGGAGGAGGTAATCAGTGCGAGGCGGGGGGTCAGTAGGAGGAGGTAATCAGTGCGAGGCGGGGGGGTCAGTAGGAGGAGGTAATCAGTGCGAGGCGGGGGGTCAGTAGGAGGTAATCAGTGCAAGGCGGGGGTCAGGAGGAGGAGGTGGTAGCCAGTGCGAGGCGGGGGTCAGTAGGAGGAGGTAATCAGTGCGAGGCGGGGGTCAGGAGGAGGAGGTAGCCAGTGAGAGGCGGGGGTCAGGAGGAGGAGGTAATCAGTGCGAGGCGGGGGTCAGGAGGAGGAGGTAATCAGTGCGAGGCGGGGGTCAGGAGGAGGAGGTAGCCAGTGAGAGGCGGGGGTCAGGAGGAGGAGGTAATCAGTGCGAGGCGGGGGGTCAGTAGAAGGAGGTAATCAGTGCGAGGCGTCATTCACGTAAAGTGTGGCGATTAATTGATTTGTTCCAACATTTATAGGCATCGATACCAGAAAGTAAAGAAATATCCAAAAGTAAAAAATAAAACACACGCCGTTTTTCAGTTTTGTTAAAAATGTTTATTAATATCTGTTTTTCGGAATTTTTACTCCATTATGTGCAATTCTTCTGTCTCACAGTTAAGGGAACACACAGCGATATCTTGGCACTTAAAAGAGCAGAGAGGAAGGAGACATGGAAAGGGAGCATTTTGGAAACCACAGAACCCCCCTCACCCACTGCGCAGTGGGATGAGGAAATATGGGATGTGGCGCTTATCTCAAGCATTTGCACTTACCAAAAGTGCGCAATTAGTGAAAAGTCCTTTATGACAAAAGGAAAAACGTGGGCTAATTTTTTTGCCCACAATTAAAAAATAAACTTATATAAAAACAAAAAAAAAACACCACCCACTGGCCCAGGGGGAAGTAGAAAAACAGAAGCATAAAAAGAATAAAATGTGCAACCCTCCCTCTCTGCTGAGTCATTCCAAAAAATTTACCAGTCTGTCTGTGAAATTGTCTATTTTATTGCCAACAAGGGAAGAATCACTTTTTTTTTTTTCCTTCATCAACATTACATTTTATAGGACTGGTTGAAACAAAAAAGGTAACTTCATCCATTAAAATTGTGCAATTCTATCAGAAAAAAAAACCTGACATGGGTGTAGCACATGCTCACATTCAGAAGCTGGCACTGACATACTATGCAAGGATGCAATGCAAGGGTTAGCCAAAAGCAACAAATCTGAAGAAGTCCAAAGACGGCATAGTATCTGGCAAATCCCATTCTGCAGAACTACAAATCCCAGCACACAGTTCTCAGCAGTCCAAAAGGCATTCCATGTGCCATCACAAAGAATTATACAGCACCATCTAGTGTCAGTGTCGGGTATTACATCCTCCTGCTCCTGTAGTTTCCTGCATATGTTATTCCAGGCAGCACTTGACAGTGACATCTAGTGTTTGTGAGCAAGTACTACACAATTACCAAGCAACTGCTGAAAATTTTCATATGTAACAGAAAGGCCTATAAAATATACATGTTTAAAATATGTTGAATCTTCCTTTTTTTTTTCCTAAGCAACTACTGTGAAAATGGTGGATGTGATCACTAGTGAAAAAAAAAATCTAATTTGGCAAACGCAAACAAAAAGCAAAAATAATTAAAAAAAAAAAATAAAAAAAAAAAAACATGCTTGTGCAGCCTTGCGCACTTCTGCATATAAAAAAAAAAAACAAAAAAAAAAAAAACACAGATTGCCTAAGGGCTGCTTCTTTTCAGATCTCCATTCCCACCCCTTTGCCTGCAAAAATATTAATTCAAATTATTTACATCCTGTTACAGCCCAAAGCAGGGCTCAGCTAACTGAGAAACCTACACGTGGGAAGAGAGGTTACTATATATACAGATATATGTACAGCAAGACATGCATTGTGCAGGCAGGTCAGTCAAACCCAATGGCAGCCCTTGTATTTAAAAAAAAAAAAAAAACTCAACTGCATCTTCGGGATTCTTAGTTGAGGTGTGGCAATCTCCACGCTTTACCTTACTGAATATAGTGTTTATTAGGACTACACACGATTTCTATATATAATGCTGGGAACTGCAAAGAGAGGAAATGAACATGGATTAGTAATGTGGTGATTTTAGGCTGCCTACATCATGAATGGGCCGATTCATAAAGAAACCAAACGTGCCCAATAAGATCGGTGGAGCTCATGTATAACAAGTGAAGGGATGGATTATAGGTTGCCCTTTGCAACGTGAAAGTCAAGACTACACTTTACAACCAGCACAGGATGAAGACTGGCCAATTTCCTGCTATAAAAAAAAAAAACAAAAGGAAAAAAGAAAATTATATTTATATATAAGGCCAGATTGCCCACAGCATCCAAACAGCCACTTTTTCTAGTGCAAATAAAGACACCATGCTGACTCCCATGCACAGTGTTATCTGAAGATGGAAAATTTGGGAGAGGCGACAGCTCAGTGCTGAAGAGTTTTAATACTGCTTTAGGAGGACAAGCAACTGTGACAGCTGCCATTCATGGCATGCGTTGAAAGTAACCGTTCTAGAAAACCATTAAATTGATGGATTAGTTCCGTTTTTAAGGGTCAAATCACAATGGAAAGTAAACGTTCCCGGGCGGTCACGCAAAAAACAAGTAGTATCATGCGCAAACAAAGAGATGCATTTAGGGTGTCACTAAAGTGATTGTTTTGTTTTTGTTTTTTTAAACTACTTTAGCCCCGGAAGGATTTACCTCCTTCCTGACCAGAGCACTTTGTGCGATTCGGCACTGCGTCGCTTTAACTGACAATTGCGTGGTCGTGCGACATTGCACCCAAACAAAATTGACATCTTTTTTTTTTCCCCACAAATAGCTTTTTTTTGGTGGTATTTGATCACCTCTGCGGTATTTATTTTTTGCGCTATAAACAAAAAAAGAGCGTCAATTTTGAAAAAATTTTTTTTTACTTTTTGCTATAATAAATATCCCCAAAAAATATATATATAAAAAAAAATAAATGTCTTTCTCAGTTTAGGCCGATATGTATTCTCCTACATATTTTTGGTAAAAAAAAAAAAAAAAAATCACAATAAGCGTATATTGATTGGTTTGCGCAAAAGTTATAGAGTCTACAAAATAGGGGATAGATTTATGGCATTTTTATTATTATTATTTTTTTTTAAATTAGTAATGACGGCGATCTGCGATTTTTATCGTGACTGCGACATTATGGCGGACACATCGGACACTATTTTGGGACCTTTGTCATTTATACAGTGATCAGTGCTATAAAAATGCACTGATTACTGTGTAAATGACACTGACAGGGAAAGGGTTAAACACTAGGGGACGATCAAGGGGTAAAGTGTGTCCTAGGGAGTGATTCTAATTGTGTGGGGGGGGGGGGAGATTGCCTCACTAGAACATAACAGCGAGCACTGCTCCCGATGACTGGGAGCAGTAGATCACGGTCATGTTGCTAGGCAGAACAGGGAAATGCCTTGTTTACTTCTGTGACAGGATCGCGGGCCCCTGGCAGACATCGAGTCTGCGGGACCCACGGGCACGGTCATGGAGTAGGCGGCACGTCCACAATGCCGCGATTCAAAGGGGACGTACCTGTACGCCCATTTGCCCAGCCAGCCATTGTGCCGACGTACATTGTCGCATGTGGTTAAATATCACTTTACTGGCAGCAAGGAGCTTGCTATGGGGGTACTTGGCAAGGGGGAGGGGCTAAGAATGCCGGTGGCGGACCCAAGAAGAGGAGCATCGGTGCTGACCTGTGCAAAACCATTAGAGTAGGTAAGTATAAGATGTTTATTAAAAAAAACCTCAAACATGTTATACTTACCTGCTCTATGTAATGGTTTTGCACAGGTCAGCACCGATGCTCCTCTTCTTAGGTCTGCCGCCGGCGCTCTTAGCCCCTCCCCCTTGGAGCAAGTGAAGCTTGCTATGGGGGCACGTGTGCGTGCTTGCGCCTGAGCTGGCTCTGTGTCCATAAGATACAGAGAGCGCGGCTCAGCCCCACCCCCACCTCAATGACTATGATTGACAGCAGGATGAGCCAATGGCTCCTGATGCTGCATCTCAGCCAGTCAGGAGGGAGAGACCCAGGAGAGCCTCGGCTCTCGTGCACATTGCTGGATCGCGCTTAAGTATTAGGGGGGCTGAGGGGGCATCTGGACACTAAAGGCTTTGTACCTTAATGCAAAGAATGCATGGAGGTAAAAAAAAAAACCTTCAGCCTTTACACCCACTTAAGGCCCGATTCACACCTATGCATTTTTAGTGCTTTTTGCATTTTAAAGATTTGCACTACAAAACGTGTTCCATAGGAAACCATGTTAAAAGGACTGTAGTGCAAATCTGCAATATGCAAAAAGCACTAAAAATGCCTAGGTGTGAATCGGGCCTAATGGCACCTGTACAC
This sequence comes from Lithobates septentrionalis, assembly GCA_037952835.1. Classification (NCBI taxonomy): domain Eukaryota; kingdom Metazoa; phylum Chordata; class Amphibia; order Anura; family Ranidae; genus Lithobates; species Lithobates septentrionalis. The sequence goes on from JBBDGP010002447.1 coordinate 919,184, forward strand.
ATCTTGTAAGGCACAGAATGCGCCTTTTTCTGTTCTGCCTTCTTGTGTGAATGGACGCTGACAGTGTAATTCAGGTAAATGTATTGAATCGTTTGTTTTTACAGCCCGTGAATGGTTGCCCCTTAAAACTTTGCCCATAGCAACCAAATTCCAGGTCCTATTTAGCTTCCCCATAGCAGCCAATCAGATTACAGCTTTCAATTTTCTTACGAAACATAACCAGGTTGCCATGGAAATACTGTCTAAAGCCCCACACACACACACACACAGACAGACGGAATGTCGGGAGACATTCGGTCCATGTGTATGTCAGCCGGCACACGACAGATGCCGACCGTTTGGCCGGTTTCTGTCGGACGAGCATGCTGGAAAACCAGCAGCCGACCAGCTCCCGATCAGCGCTTTCAGCCAAAGGCAGAGAGCGCTGAACGGAGTGTTCTGGTGGGGGGGTCGTCCCTTTGGCAGAACACAATAGCTCAGCAGGGGGGGGGGATCTCTGTACCAACATCAGATCGGTAATACAGCGGCTCCGGTCGGAGCTGTCGTCATTTTTTTTTAAGAACTATTAGTGGGTACACCAGGCTTAAGGCAACAAGACTCCACCGCGCTCTATTTCAGCACAAGAAAATATGAACACTAATATCTGGTTGCTATGGAAGCACTTCCTACAGCAAGCGCCCGCCATTGAGTCAGAAATGGCAAAAAAAAAAAAAAATGAAAGCCATTATGTGACTGGTTGCTATGATAAAATCGCCCATAGCAACCAGGTTCCAGCTGCGAGTTTCCTAAGTAAAAGCAGATATCTGCTTGCCTGGGGCAACAATATCATTTTGCCATTCCTTCGGTGGTTATACATCTGCCCCAGCGTTGTTAGCTTTTGGCATACAGTAATTACAGTAGGTTCTATTTTTCAGTGGCCTTATTACTAACTGGTACCATATAGTGCCCTCTCTATCCCTACTATACCTCTGTACAGAAGAACCTATATACTACAGGCTTTTCCCAACTTCCTACAAGATCAACTATACATATATTTACAAAATTAACATGTATAACAGCATGTCTGGTAGGGGGCGCCGTTCTCAAACACCACAGCTGTCCAATAAACTCCTGCACTTAAAACCGCATGGAAAGATTTGGAGATTTTTTTGTTTTTTAGAATTCCATTTCTAAAATGCATGAAGAATAGGGAGGTGGCTATGAGAGAGAAGCTGGAAACAGCTGTTCCATATTAAAAAAAAACCACACAGGTCTACATAACCATGCCAAAGCCATTCTGCATGATAAAAGTTCTCAAAAACACAACTTAAAGGTGCCACCCGATGATTTTATAAGCCAGGAACATCCCAACACCCCCCTCCCCCCCATATGATGACATTTCCCCCAAGGGGTGGGTCCATGACAGCCTGGCCACAGAGGAAGTGGGTTGGAAGGACGCCGGCCGTCATTCAACCCGGAAGACTGAGCATGTAGAAAGGAATAACTACAGGGAAGAGCTCTCAATTGAAGGTAAGTATTGCAGCAAACCTGCTTGTTTTATTTTTTACCATTACTGGTCTGAGTTTTATTTTTATTTATTGCTGTGGTTCAGCTTAAATCAATGCTCAGGAACTCCGCTGGTAAGACCTTTATGCCTACAGGAGAACTATAGGTTTGGATATCTTATACATAATTGCATTGGTGCAGCTTGGACCAATGTAACTATATATATATATATATATATATATATATATATATATATATATATATATATATATATATATATATATATATATATATATATATATATATATATGTACGCATGTATGAATAATCATTACCGGCTGATGCCCTTGGAAGCTGAAAATCACTTAAGTGAGTAGTATGGCCTTTCTTCACTTGCAGGTCACATTTTACATTTTGTCCTCCTGTGACCCAAAGTCAGCTGATAGCAGGTTATTGCCCACTATCAGCCTACCAGGGCAGAGCTACTCCAGGCTCTGGCAGCATCCCAACAATACTATCGGGATCCACTCTGCTGCCTGATTGACAGCTGGCTCTACCTTTCAGCATGCGGCTAGGAACCAGTCACTGCCACCCCCTCCGCAGCCCAGCACTCCAGTAAACACTGGAGGGGAAGAGAGGAAAGCGGTGACTGACAGGAGGGCCAAGCAACTGACTAAGAACTGCGCAATCAGCAGTCATGTGATCGCTCAGTTCTGTGTTTAAAAATAATAAACATGTTATACTTAAGAACAGCTGATCACTAAGTGCTCCTTGCCAGTCACCGCTGTCTTCTCTGCCCCCCCCCCCCCCCGCCTCATTGGATCGCTGGGCTGTGGAGGGGGCGGGAGCAACTCGATGAGAGGCTGAGCCAGCCGTCGGTCAAGGCTCCTGGGTGGATCCTGACCGGCTCTGTGACGTCAGCCGACAGCAAGCTTCAGCCCTGTGTCAGCTAAAAACGGGTCACAGGAGCGCAGTTGGTTCTGCACAGCTCGCCAAAACGAGCTGTACTTCTCCTTTAGGAGTCAGTGACTCTTAGGCTTGGTTTACACCTGTGCAACTATTAGCGTGTTTGCTGAAGTGCAATAATGCACAACAAACCATTTTACAGGTTTTCCCAATTAGCCCGTTCACATCTGTGCATTTTCCTTAAGTGTGTTTTAGGAGGAAGAGGTGCAGGCACTTTTGGTGCAGGAAGGTGCGATTTCTGGCCCCATAGACTTCAATGGGAGCACATGAAAAACAAAATGTATATGCAATTTTTTTGGTGTGTTTTCTGTAGTGTTTTGTGTTTAACAACTAGTCTCCTCCCCCTATTAAAAAAAAAAAGAAAAAAAAAAAGTATAAAGCATGAAATCGCATCAAAAATGCACCCCCAAAAAAAAAAAAAAAGAAGAAGCACAAGCACAGGTGTGAACCTAGCCTTAGCATTGAAACCAGTGCAAGAAAACAGCCCTGAAGCCTGCCAATTTCAAATCAAGTCAGTTATAGAAGCTCCTATATTCATACGCTGACAGGTTTCCAAGATGGAAAATGGCTCCTGGACAGCATCAACCTATCACTGGCAGGTCTGACCTGTCTGCAAATGCTTTCTTAAAGCAGGTTTCCACTTAAAATGATTTATCTTCATCTTCCGGTCCAGTATTGCCCTCTGTTCCTTTCACCACCCATCTTTTAGACTGAATGACATCCGGTGTCATTCAACCCACTTCCTTGGAGCCCAGGCTGTGAAGGACACACCCCCTGGGGGAGGTGCTTTAGATTGCCGGCCGAGGCCCACAAACACTGCAGAGAACACCACTCACATCTTACATAAACACCATTCTCTGTAGCAGTGCTTCTCAACTCCAGTCCTCAAGGCGCACCAACAGGTCAGTTGATAAACACTGATAAACACTGATCTATAGCAGTGGTCATCAACCCTGTCTTCAGGGCCCACTAACAGGCCAGGTTTGCAAGAAAACCGAAATACATCACAGGTGATATCATTTGCTGCTCAGTGATTGCAGTATTCTAGTCTGCATCTCCCCAAGATAATACATAAAACCTGGCCTGTTAGTGGGCCCTGAGGACAGCTTTGATGACCACTGCTCTATAGCATTTAGGGCTGTGAACTGCCTAACACCAAGGAAGAAGAGAAGAGAGGCACAAAGGACCATCATATGACCAGCCAGAAGACTGTGGGAGGAAAAAGGGGTATGTGTAATGTGTGGGAAGAGACAGATTCTTTTTTTTTTTTTGTAAGTGGGGATCTGTTTTAATCTCTACCCCCCTTTTAAAAAGGAAACCTATTTATATGTGGTGTATACTGGAATACATCCTTTTAAAAATCCCTAGAGAGAATTCTGTGCTTATGCAAACATAAAATCAGTAACATAGCTGCAGATCAGTGCACCTATATATACAGATAAAACCAACTACCGTATTTTCCGGCGTATAAGACGACCTTTTACACGGGCAAGAATCGGGGGTCATCTTATACGCCGGGTATCAAAAGCAGTCGGCTGTATGTCAGCCCGTCGGATGTGCGGTAATACTGTATGTAGCTTCGGCTACATACAGTATACACCGCAGAGCCAATCCCGGCGAGCGATGTATTCCAAAAATGAATACAGAGCCTGCTTGGTAATGACCTCTTCCAATCCGAGCAGGGTACATACAGTAGCCTGCTTGGATTGGCTTTGAGAGAGGCGCAGGCTGATGATGTTACAGCCTCTGCCAATCCGAGCAGGCCTTGTATTCATTAATAGAATACATCGCTCGCCGTGATTGGCTCAGCGCGTTATGGCGCCAAGAAGGAAATATAGGCAATATGAAGCCTCAGAAGGGGGGTAATCCTATACAGTGAGCATTATGCAAAAACTGTAGAAATACAGTAGAATCGGGGGGTCGTCTTATACGCCCAGTCGCCTTATACACCGGAAAATACATGCAGCTTTACCCACTGCTCCCTCTTTTATGCCCGTCAGTGTAGAAGTTGTGATAGACTCCGTGAATGATTGAGACACATCGCACCAGCCAGGCATTGGTGGAAGCGCCTTCGTATATATCCTCGCTGCTAATTTCAGCAATGTATTCTGGTTGGCTTTCAGACTAACCAAATTGGCAAACAACTGTATCCATGCATGCTATCTATTAAAAAAAAATACTGATCAGATCCATGCCCATAGCTCTGTGTGAAGGGTCAAATATGTGGGAGGATTTTTACCTTTTAGAATGATTTACCACGGTCTGGCAACTTCCTCATTTAAACTACATTCAAATCAATGTACAGCAAATGAAGGAGATTCTCAAATCAGAGGAATTTCCATGTTGATAAAGGATTTAAAAATCTCACACATAGCTCTCCACCAACAAAAGATCTGAGGAATGGATACACATACTTTGATATTCTCTCTTGACTTGAGGATTTCATATATATACAAAAGTTCCTAAAAGTGTTGCCAAGTTGGCCATAGTGGCAAACTAGCTTTTCACTCTGCTACAGCTAAAGCACTAATTGGCTCCTATGGGCAGACCCCTTCATACGTAAAGTGTTACTAAACCCACAACAGTAAAATCAGTCTGTAGATGCAGTAAAGCATGCTTGTTATATCCACTGTGGAACCTAAGTGGTTAATCCTCTGCATTGTGTAAAAAGGCTGTTTGATCCTCCCCTTCTTCCACTGTACCCAATCTATCTGCTGACAGAACAAAGGCTAGGGGACAAGCTGCACATGCTCGGTTTGGTATGTATTGCTAGAGTTTTCTTTTTGTTTTCATGTGATCAGCACAGGGCCAATCAGCACTGTCCAGAAAGAGGGTCAGGGGTCCTGCAGCCTTATAGGACAGTCAGAGGAGAATGAAAAAAACTCCTCCTACAAGCTTTAACCAGACACTGATAGAAGTCACAAGACCGCTATATACTGCTGATGAAAAAAAGGGGGTATTTAGTAGTTTATATTTACTAAAATAATTACATTTCCATGTTCTGTGTACTGTGGGAGACCAGATATAAATGAATACAGGGTCCTGGGTTTAGTAACACTTTAGAGGCCCCACAGCAAAAAAGGACAAATTTGGCTGGTGCCCATAGCAAGCAGGTTTCTACTGTCCCTATATAACCTGCTCAAGAGAAAAGAAAAAGAAGGATCATGAGAGCAATATGTTTGGCTGCTACAAGCAATTGCCCCTTTCTGAAGTTTTAGAAAAAGCCAACCCAAGTAAACTTTAAAAAAAAACCATCAGAATCCCTCTACCATAAAATTGCCCATGATGTTTTTTGTCCATGTGATTTTGTGCTAGCATCGAACCAAGATCAAAAATTATCTTCCGCCCTTTCACAATCCATCAAGCCATTTTGTAGCCTTTGTGGCTATTTTTTGGTAATAAATTATAAAGCAAATGTGTCAGTCATTTTTCATATATTTTTTTTTTCCTTTTGAAATTAAAAGTCACATTTACCTTTATCAGCCTGATAAGCCACTGGTACATTCCCCTCTGATAACAGTTTCACCTTATAACTAAGGGCTATAATGCAGCGTCTGGTATAAGCCCCACCCACTTGTTGCTCTGCTATCCAATGGGAATGCTGTCATTAACTTCCATGCACTCTCGTTTGAAATAGGAAACCTCTTCAAGCCCTTAATGGCAATGAAAAATCAGGATCAGAGGGGACATAATAGAGGATTCTCTGGCTAGCAAGGTCTTTGTGGTGCCTGCTCCTAAGTCTTTCTTACGTTCAAAAGTGAAAAGGACCGATAGGTTAACAGAGTGATACCAGCCAACCCCCATGCCCTTTTTTAAAGTGCAAAAACAAAACCTTTTGTAAATGTACAGGCCTTTAAAGTGTAAGTTCACCTTTACAGGTGAACTTACACTGGACCCCCATTCCCATTGCACCAGGTCCCGCAAACCTTGAGCCCGGCGATCCCCAGCACAGACAAAAACACATCGCTGCTGTACTGGCCCGGGGGGGTTTGAAATCCCCACGGCTTTCTCTCCTCTTTGTCTGCGGTGACAGGACGGGCTACACCGGTTCCGATTGGTCGTCACCGCCCATGTGACGGCGCCAACCAATTAGAATGCTCTTAAACGTGCCGCCTGACAAGGTATATTTTGAAGATTAAGCTGCGGGGGATTTCTAAGCCCCGGACGGTAAGGTGACTATGCGATGTCTCCTAGCGGGTGATCGCCGCGCTCCAGGTCAGCGAGACTGGGGGGTCCTGAATAAGTTCACCTTACAGATTTTTTTCTGTAAAGGTGAACTTACCCTTTAAGAAAATGAAGCCCAAAGATATAAAGACAAAATCACACACCAAGTAACCCGTTTCTTATTGTTATCTGCAGCCTTAATGCTAGCTACCTTAGCTAACCCAATAGGATTTCACTCACAAGCCACACATACATAAATTTATCAATGGTTTGTGAGATTACACCATGACCAGTCAGGTGTTTGTGCTGCAACAATCTCGGGAACAAAGGCAACAGAGACAAAGTAAAACAAGCAAAGGGAAGGAAGCTCATTTAAGAGAAAGCCAAGAAACGATGCATCATAAAAGAATAAATTGTATTCTATAAAATATTGGTTTTGCCAAAAAAAAAAAAAAAAAAAAATCTGGCTCCCATGGGGTGACTTGTTCACTCCAAGCAAGGTGCTGGCGTTAATCAAAAACTAGGATAAAAGGAAAATCACCAAACTTTGGAGAAAAGGCATTACAGTTATTAAAAATGTTTTCAACCCTTTCAATAAAGTGAGATACCTCTGCTTGCAAGACCCAAGAACACGCCAGGAGATCATTCAAAGCCTGGAGCACGGTATAAAGACAGCGCTGCCATCAGCAACAAGCGAGCATCTAGCTCTTTCTTCTAGTGCAGTTAAGAAAATGAAGTCTATGGAGCTACATCGACTAAGTACGGTGACCCACAGCAACCAATCAGAAGAAATCTTTCAGTGATTTGACTAATAAAAAAAAAAAAAAAAAAAAACAGAAATCTGGCTGCTTTAGGTGGGGGGGAGCTCTGTCCATATTTATTTCTTATTGAAAGAGCTTGTGCAACACCAGTATTTACCTTGCAAGCTAAAAGAATATATACGGGTCATATTTGCAGCTTGTTTCAGGCCCGAGCACACCAGGCTTTTTGTGCACAGCCAGCATGCTCCGGGGCGACCTTCGACTCCTTATTGGGATGCGGCAGGAGAGGCTTGAAAAACGTAAGTAAATACTAAAAAAGGAAAAAACGCTAAATGTCGCAGCAGGGATGCAGGACTTGGGTTATCAGTTGGCCAGTGAGAATACCGTACTTCTACCTCGACTGCACTATAAAATGACGCAAAAGTATCTATTTACAAGTGAATCTCAGTTTTAGCTCTGTGACCTTTGAATGTGCTGTATGACGATGCGGAGTATCTCTATACACTGATAATGTACACGCTGCGCTATATAATGACACTGCGTATAACTCTATACTGATAATGGAACACGGGGCGCTAAATGATACCGAGTACCTCATGCAGCAGTGTATAGTGATACCGAGTACCTCCACACCAGTCTCTAGTTCGTGCAGCAGCAGCACGCAGTCATACTTAGCACCTCCTACTGCGGCGTTTAGATTACAGTCCACCTCCTGAGTGCCACATTGTCCTCTACACCCTCTTCCCTCGGTGAAGACAGAGGGGGGCGATATTTACATGTGTGGGCCCGTACAGAAGGGTTATCAGGGCATCCCCTCGCCTGGCTCACCGTCGAAACCGGTGCCATGATCTCCGCCAGTGGCCGCACCCATCAGGTCGGGCTCCATTTTGCCGGTGTCGTTGATGAAAGACGTGTAAGCGTCTCCTTCGGCCATCAGCAGCTTCAGCTTTGGGATCCAGCTCTTGCGCACCACGCGCCGGGCGTTTGTGCACATGTCCGCTGCAATGGCGTTCATCTCACTCTCCTTAAAATTCGGGGCGAAATTCTGACAGTAAACTGTGGAAGACATGAGAGGTCAACTGAAGGGATTGACATGTACATGTTTAAAGATATTATAGACTGTACCACCCATGCAAGACTTCCCCACAGCAATCACAAACCGCTACAGATATCTGACATAAGTATACAGTACTGTGAAAAGATATTTGCCCCCCCCCCCAATCCTGATTTTTTTTTTTTTGCATATTTGTCACACCTAAATGGTTCAAGCTCATCAAGCAAATTTTATTGTTACACAAAAGATAACCCGAGTAAATACAAAATGGAGTTTTTAGCCACTTCCGGACCGCCCACCGTCGTTATATGTCGCTGTTTGAAGAGGAGTATCGTTGTTATAGCAGCAGCTAGCTGCCATAACCCCGGTATCCTCTTCTTCAGTGAGCGGTCCGGTTTAAGATAAAAGTGGTCTTTGCGGCGGATTCGCCGTAGAGATCACTTTTATCGGCGGCAGGAGAGGGAGCGCTCCCATGCCCTCCACTGCGTACCGGAGTCGTCGGCAGCGGCGGAGGCGATCGGATCCTTCCTGTGGCCTGACATGGAGACGAGTGAGGGGAAGATGGGGCCCCCCCCCCACCCTTCTACATATCATTGCAGGGCCGGAACGACGTCACTTCCGCCCATAGCTCTTAAAAGGGCCATTAATTTTTTTTCCATTGCATTTTAGTGTAAATATGAGATCTGAGGTCTTTTTGACCCCCAGATCTCATATTTAAGAGGTCCTGTCATGCTTTTTTCTATTACAAGGGATGTTTACATTCATTGTAATAGGAATAAAAGTGACACAATTTTTTTGTTAAAAAAAAAAAAATAAAAAAATAAAAAAATGTCAAAATAAAAAATGGTAAAATAAATAAGAAAAATAAAAACAAACATTTTTAAAAGTGCCCTGTCCAGACGAGCTCGCATGCAAAAGCTAACGCATACGTGAGTAGCGCCTGCATATGAAAACGGTGTTCAAACCACACATGTGAGGTATTGCCACAATCAGTAGAGCGAGAGCAATAATTCTAACCCTAGACCTCCTCTGTAACTCAAAACATGCAACCTGTAGAATTTTTTTTAATGTTGCCTATGGAGATTTTTAAAGGGTAAAAGATTGTCCCCATTCCGCGAGCGGGCCCAATTTTGAAGCGTGACATGTTGGGTATCAATTTACTCGGCGTAACATTATCTTTCACAATATAAAAAAAAATGGGCTAACTTTACTGTTGGCTTATTTAATTTAAAAAAGTGTATTTTTTCCAAAAAAAGTGCGCTTGTAAGACCGCTGCGCAAATACGGTGTGACAGAAAGTATTTCAATGACCGCCATTTTATTCTCTAGGGTGTTAGAAAAAAAATTTATATGTTTGGGGGTTCTGAGTAATTTTCTAGCACAAAAACCTGTTTTTAACTTGTAAACAACAAATCTCAGAAAGAAGCTTGGCCCTTAAGTGGTTAAATGAGGATTCAATTTATTAAAAAGGGAAAAAAGCTGTTAAAATCTGCCTGGCTCTATGTGAAAAAGTAATTGCCCCCTAAACCTAATAACTGATTGTGCCACCCTTGGCGGCAACAACTGCAATGAAGCGTTTGCGATAACTGCCGATGAGTCTTTCACATTGCTGTGGAGGAATTTTGGCCTACTCTTTGTTTTAATTCAGCCACATTGTTGAAGGTCATGCTACAGCATCTCAAATCAGATTTAAGTCTGGACTTTGACTAGGCCACTACAAAACCTTCATTTTATTTATTTTTGAGCCGTGGACTTGCTGGTGTTTTTCAGATCATTGTCCTGCTGCATAACCCAAGTGCACTTGAGCTTGAGGTCACGAACTGATGACCGGACATTCTCCTTCAGGATTTTCTGGTAGAGCTGAGAATTCATGGTTCCATCAATTATGGTAAGTCGTCCAGGTTCTGAAGCTGCAAAGCAGCCCCAGACCATCACACTACCACCACCATGTCTGACTGTTGGTATGATATCCTTGTTATAAAATGCTGTATTCGTTTTAGGTCAGATTTAATGGGACGCACACCTTTCCAAAAAGTTCTACTTTTGTCTTATCAGTCCGCAGCATATTTGCCCAAAAGTCTTGGTGATAATCAAGAGGGTTTTTGTCAAATGTGAGATGAGCCTTTGTGTTCTTTTTGGTCAGCAGTGGCTTTGGCCTTGGAACTCTCCCATGGACACCATTTTTGCCCAGTCTCCTTCTTGTTGTTGAATCATCAACATTGACCTTACTTGAGGCAAGTGAGGCCTGCAGGTCATTAGATGTTGTTTTGGGTTCTTTTATGACCTCCTGGATGAGTCTTTGTCATGCTCTTGGAGTAATTTTGGTAGGTTGGCCACTCCTGGGAAGGTTCACCACTGTTCCATGTTTTCTCCATTTGTGGATAATGGCTCTCCCCGTGGTTCACTGGAGCCCCAAAGCTTTAGAAATGGCTTTGTAACCCTTTCCAGACTGATAAATGTTAACTACTTACGGTTTCTCATCTGTTCTTGAATTTCTTTACACTGCGGCATGATATGTGGCTTCTTAAGATCTTTTAGCGTGCTTCACTTTGTCAGACAGCTTCTATTTAAGTGATTTCTTAATTCAACAGTTCTTGCAGTATTTAGGCCTGGGTGTGGCAAGTGAAATTTAACTCTTTCCAAAAAAATGTGGTTAATCACAGTTCATTCATGAGTTAGCAAGGCTGAAAGGGCAATACATTTTTCACATTGGGCCAGGCAAGTTTGAACAGCATTTTTCCCTTAAATGAAATCATTTAAAAACTGCATTTAGTATTCACTCAGGTTATATTTGTGTAATATTCAAATTTGTTTAATGATCTGAATCATTTAAGTGTGACAAATCTGCTAAAATAAATAAATAAAACCAGCACTGTAGCTATGCTACCACATAGACATTGCAATCAACCTCCATTTTCCCAGTCTTATTACTTTCCTGTTACAGCAGTTGTGTTAATAATATAATTATGCATTCCAATAGGCACCAGAGTTACACAGGCCATAGATGACTCAAAATTTGTTGTCCGGTTCAGCAGGAACTGGCTGAATTTCGATCTATAGGCTGGCTGGTTGTACTGAAGTTGATCAATCAACTTGGGTGCAACCAGCCTGTCAGGTCTTTCCTGAAATGACTGCCAGCGGCTATAGCCGCCAGTAGTGATCATTGTATTCTAAGGTCGAGGAAACCTCGAGGAATTCAGTGTTGATAGGGGAATCAATTCATTTTCTTCAACCTGTGGTTGAAGGAAAGAAAATTGCATAATCTATGGCCAGCCTTGGACCTTGTGCACTCGGTAATCAGTGCTTAGTAATAGACCTGGTCAGACACGACCCCTTCCCTTCTAAGCAACACAAATCTGTGTGAGGGGCAGCTATGGCAGCATAGAGCACTGGAGGAGGACATGACAATGTATTTTTTACTGGGGAGATAAAAGATGAATTTAGTATTTGCAAAAGAAAATCATGACATGCCGTGTCCAGGACTATAATGAGCTACAAAGCTGTGGAGGTGGATGGGTTTAAAAGGTCCAACTCCTGCCAAAACCATTGCCAGATATTAAATTGCCATCTAGTTCCTCCACTCTAGTGAAAGCTTAAAATATAAAGGATTAGGGCAGGTGGTGGTCATGCCGCTCACCCCTGAGACTGTCAGAGAACCAAGAGCTGCGTGATCTTTTCCTGCATGACAATTTCATCCCCAGAAAATGTAGAATATTAAACAAAGACCCTGCAATCACCTTTCCCCAATCTTCACTGTACTAAACATTACTGTAAAAAGGGAGAGAAAAGGGAATACATACATATAGGAGTTATAGGGTGCCAGAAATTCCAAAAAAAAAATACCATTAAAACGTGCTCCAGTTTAACTTATACAGTGTATTTTCCTGATTAATCTTCCTGACAAAGCTCCTTGCGAAGCGCGTTACATAGTAAGTGAGATTGAAAAAAGACAAGTCCCACAAGTCCAACCTATGTGTGTGATTATATGTCAGTATTACATTGTATATCCCTGTATGTTGTGGTTGTTCAGGTGCTTATCTAATAGTTTTTTGGAAACTATCGATGCCCCCCCGCTGAGACCACCACCTGTGGAAGGGAATTCCACATCTTTACTGCTCTTCCAGTAAAGAACCCTCTACACAGTTTAAGGTTAAACCTCTTTTCTTCTAATTTTAATGAGTGGCCACAAGTCTTATTAATCTCTCTTCTGCAAAAAAGTTTTATTTCTATTGTGGGGTCACCAGTACAGTATTTGTACATTGAAATCATATCCCCTCTCAAGCGTCTCTTCTCCAGAGAGAATAAGTTCAGTGCTCGCAACCTTTCCTCATAACTAATATCCTCCAGACCCTTTATTAGCTTTGTTGCCCTTCTTTGTACTCGCTCCATTTCCAGTACATCCTTCCTGAGGACTGGTGCCCAGAACTGGACAGCATACTCCAGGTGCGGCCGGACCAGAGTCTTGTAGAGCGGGAGAATTATCGTTTTATCTGCGGAGTTGATCCCCTTTTTAATGCCAATATTCTGTTTGCTTTGTTAGCAGCAGCTTGGCATTGCATGCCAATGCTAAACCTATCACCTACTAGGACCCCCAGGTCCTTTTCCATCCTAGATTCCCCCAGAGGTTCTCTCCCCAGTGTATAGATTGCATTCATATTTTTGCCACCCAAATGCATTATTTTACATTTTTCCACATTAAACCTCATTTGCCATGTAGTTGCCCACCCCATTAATTTGTTCAGATCTTTTTGCAAGGTTTCCACATCCTGCAGAGAAGTTATTGCCCTGCTTAGCTTAGTATAGTCAGCAAATACAGAGATTGAGCTGTTTATCCCATCCTCCAGATCGTTTATAAACAAATTAAATAGGATTGGTCCCAGGACAGAACCCTGGGGGACCCCACTATCCACCCCTGACCATTCTGAGTTCTCCCCATTTATCACCACCCTCTGAACTCGCCCTTACAGCCAGTTTTCAATCCATGTACTCACCCTATGGTCCATGCCAACGGACCTTACTTTGTACAGTAAACGTTTATGGGGAATCGTGTCAAATGCTTTTGCAAAATCCAGATACACCACGTCTACGGGCCTTCCTTTATCTAGATGGCAACTCACCTCCTCATAGAAGGTCAGTAGATTGGTTTGGCAAGAACGATTCTTCATGAATCCATGCCGATTACTGCTAATGATACCGTTCTCATTACTAAAATCTTGTATATATTCCCTTATCATCCCCTCCAAGAGTTTACATACTATTGATGTTAGGCTAACTGGTCTGTAATTCCCAGGGATGTATTTTGACCCTTTTTTAAAATATTGGTGCTACATTGGCTTTTCTCCAATCAGCTGGTACCATTCCAGTCAGTAGACTGTCAGTAAAAAGTAGAAACAACGGTCTGACAATTACTTGACTGAGTTCCCCAAGTACCCTCGGGTGCAGGCCGGAGATTTATTAATGTTACGTTTCCCAAGTCTATTTCTATCTCTGTCCTCTGTTAGCCATGAGGACAAACACATAGATTAAAGAACAAGATACCATCTTTATTTACTTAGTTCAAAGAACTGTTTTTCTGCTGGGATTGCTTGATGGCTCGCATAAAAACAAACTATGCAACAGTGTATGCATGTTAGGACAAGGGTGTATGAGATGGTAATCTACTAGGGAAAGAAAAATATTTGTTACCTAATTAAAGAAAAAAAGTTTAAAGTGGACATTTTGCCAGAAAATGAAGTCCTGCTAGATCACTTCAGGCTGGCCTCTTTTGCAGGTATAGCTATATAAAACATAAAAAAAATAAGTGTCTATACTGTTTAAAATCCAGTAATACACCGTCTCACCCTGCTCTGCACATGCTCAGTTGCTCTTTTTTTTTTAGGCACCTTGCCAAATTTGTAGAGGCCGATCTGGTGGTTTAAAGATTTACTGCTCAGGGGCTCTGGGCTTTAGCAAAATGGCAGCCTCCAGCAAGAAGAAACAGAAGCAATGGTGGAGGCACTTTACAGCACACACTAATTGGTAGATTATATATTAATGTGGAATGTATGTTCCTTTCTAAAGAACATTATATTTTAAGAAGTTGTTATGGGTAAAGCTCCACTTTAAAGATATTTTCTATAAAAAAAAAAAAAAAAATATTTTAATTTGATTTATTTTTGAGTTTCTGGCACCTTAAAAGTCCCAAATATTAGTTAAAGAGGAACTGCAGTCTGCTCACATAATTTGCAATAAAAACAAGCATTCTGAAGCTTCCCTCCAACCACTTTGCATATTATTTTATATATACTGTACTTGCTAAATATGCTGCAGAAATCTCCCTCCACTGAGTCTGGCTGCAGCCATTTTAACTGTGGGCAGCTGAAGCTGCTGCCTGTTCACTTCCTGGATTTACACAGAGGAACACCTCCAGCTCTGCAGCTCTCATTGGCCCTCTTACGACTAATTCCCCCTCCCTTCCTGGCAAACTCACAAGAGTAAGAGAGAGAGCTGCGCATGATGTCATAAGTTTAGGCCTTTTTACCAGACAAGAAACAGGAAGTGGGCTGTATAATGTTTAAAAATGTTATACTAGCCAAAGTTAAACCGCTACAAGGGAAGAAGATTTAATAGATGGAAAGTTGAAAAAATGACTGAAGTTCCGCTTTAAGGATGTGGTGCCAGTTGATCCCCTATCAATGCCCTCTTTTATAGATTATACTGTAAAAACGGGACTTCACACTGCAGTTCATGAAAACACTTGTTTCTCCTAATATGTCAGAAGAAAACACTCACACTTCACTGCGTGCAACACTCGGCTGTCCAGGGGTTTCCTACTGGGGTCATTGGTGGACGAGCGGATTCCTGTTCCACAACTGTTTGCTAAAGTGTTCCTGAAAGATGAGAAAAAAAAGCACTGCTCAAAAATTCTAAACAATATTTCTAAAAAGGACCACTTAATGCAATTCAGGACACTTCTATGGAAAAAAAAAAAATCTTAATGTTAATCTGAATTTACATGTGGAAGGACAGTTTGCAACTACTTGTCTTCAGCTTGTCCCAGGGTTGGGTCATAGAACAAAAACTATTTGTACTTAATTATATGTCCTGGCTACCTCAGATTGCTAATGATCCTAAAGAAGTTTTCTTCTTCCACCCTGAATGCAACTGAGGGCAAAGTTCACCTTTCATAACATGTTACACCCGTATCCAGGGTGTATCCAGCTACTAAAATGAGCAGCTCCTGTATCCTCCAGAGTCCCATTGTGACAGTAGGCTGGGGATCTTCTCCCTGCACCCGTTGTCACAATTTAAAAAGAGAAAAAAAAAAAAAAAAAAGGCCACGCAGGGCTCTGCCCACCCAGCCGCATCATTCGTTTGCGGCTGGGTGGGCAGAGCCCTGCGTGGCTATCATTCATTGCGGCTGACAGCTTGTATTTCTTAATGATGGACTACCAGGATGCGGATGAGAGTTCTACGTAGTTCAGTGAGTCTTCCTGTCATTCAGTAACTGCCTGCCCATACGAGGTACATGCAGACAGCTACACTGACAGTCTGCAGGAGCCTGAGATTGCACCTATAATCTGCTGATCGTAGGTGCAATGTTTTACAGGTTTCTAATAAAAATAAATGAACATTTTTTACCTGCAAAAAGGATGTGCATTTATTATCTTTATCTATATTTTTTTTTAAAGGGTGAACTTATCTTTTAAAGTGTATTTAAACCTCCAGCAATAAACTGCTCTTATTTGCTTTTTTTGGCCTTCAAAAAAATTAATGTATGTATATATACACACACATATATATATATATATATATATATATATATATATACACACATATACACACATATACACACACAATCAGCAGTTCTTGGAACCAGCAAGGGGCAGATGCAGCATCCAATCGATGCTGCACTTACCTAGGCAAGTATGCTTAAAAAACAAAAAAACCTTACTTCTCTTTTAATATAGATATAGATAGAGAGAGAATATATTTTCAAAGTAAAAAAAAATAAAACAATACTAGTTAGGGCTCTTTCACACGTTGATCCCCGCTGAGCAGGCGGATGACAGGTCCATCTCCGCTCACTGTGCAGAGACGGACCTGTCAGAGTCCCGCTCTCCTCTAGGGGGAAATAGGATGAAAAAGGACCGCCTGTCCCCCAGATGGATGGAAAATAGGGTCACCATCCGTCTGGATTTGGCAGGCAGGATTGGATCGGTTAGCAGCGGGAGTCAGCAGACATGTCCCCGCCGACATCCGCCGCTCCATAGGGCTGAATAGAGCGTCCGATCAGGCGGACCTGATCGGAAAGCCTGTGTTTAAAGGGGCCTTAATCATGTCAATTTAGAGCAATCCCATGCCCTTTGCATTCTGCCTGCGTTGTCTCAAAGAGTCCACCCAGTTCTTACAATTGGCTACAGAACAACTGCTATCTATGTTGCAGATATAAGAGGGGGATGGATTCAGTAGTTTAACACAAGACAACTGAATAGTAAATATGCTGTAAATCCACAACATTAGAAGGGGAGTGCATTTCTATTAAATAAAAAAGGTATTTTTCTGTGTTTGTTTTTTTTTTCAATCTATATACAAATGTTTTGCCTGCCATTTCTATTTTAAACTGAATGGGTTGTTTTACAAGGTGAGGGTTTACATATACTTTAAAAAGGAATAAAACAAAGGGAAATGTGAATGTATTGCAGATATACTGTATATGTTCTTTTGCCCGAACATAAAGTATCAAGTTGATACCTTCAGGCACAACATCTGCATAGATTCTGTATATTCTACCTTTGCTTGTGTGCAGCTCCTCACACAGTCTATAAACATACTGGTAATTAAATGGCTTTGTGACTAAACTGGCCCTATAGGTCAGGGGTAGGCAAACCTGGGGCATTCCAGCTGTTGCAGAACTAAAAGTCCCATCATGCCTCTGCAATCATGTTCCACAACAGCTGGAGTGCCCCAGGTTGTCTACCCCCATCTATAGGGTGTGTAATTACACGACTGTAGCAGGGAAATTAGGCTAGGTGATCCTCTAGAGGTGGGGCCGATATGGACAGTTCTATGTACTCTGCAAAAAAAAAAAAAAAGAATAATGTAAATACAGGGAATAACATTTTTTCATTATGACCATTAACCTCTTCTACACATGGAGAAGCCAGTTGTAATGTTCAATCATAACAACCCATCCCCGCCTCTAACCTGTCAAAGAAGGAGGCCAGTAACCGGCGAAGTAGGACCTTGTGGCGTGTTCCAGCGCTGATATGGCAGTTCATCAGCTGAGCACGGGTGATAAACACATTGGTTCCTGGGATGGTAAGAAAGCAGAAATGATGACCACAAACCTTAACAGGTCAAAATATGAATAATATTTTTGTACCAATCCTAAGAGTTTAACCACCAGAGTATGGATTTAGATTTGTTATTCTAGATTTATTTTCTTCATCATCTTCTGTATTGTAGTAAAAAAGCTTTAAAAAACAAAAAGAAACAAAAAAAAACAAAAACAAAATAAACAAAAAAACACAACACACACCATAAGCGCACCTTAGAAACAAATATAATTTAGCTTTTGTCCCTCCAGTAGTAGCAGGAAGTGCCCCTGTGTCCAGACTATAGGGCATTAAACTGCATTCAAGAATTTATTATTAACAAGCAGGAAAAAAAGCTTGAAGGCAAGCCACCACTAACTGCAGCCACTGTGAAGTGATTCATTCTTAAAGATCACAACAGAGACTCCAAGATTTAAGTTTCTGAGAGCTTAAAAACATCTGGTTGGTAGACTGTCAAGATCCTGCTTTCAATGAAAAATAGCAGAGAGATTCCTGTGCCACTGTTGTGAGCTTTGAAGAGGAATTTATCCACAATGCCTATAGATACAGAAGTGAATGAGGGATTTATAAGGGTCACACAATTAATGGACCAGTGCAGAACCTCAGTTCAGCTACAATATCTTAGAACAAAGTGGGGTCAACATGTGGTCAACCTAAGTAGATACATAGCAGCTTGTTGTTAGAAAACAGAGGAGTATATAAAAAGCCGGCAGTACGTACCCGTCACCAGTTCTATCTTCTCAGCAGGATCTCCTTCTTCGTAGAGTTTTGGATGACAACGGTTCCCGATCTGGCTGATGAGCTCAGCTGGTAGTGTGGCCAGGTCCTGCTTGACACGAACGCGGTTCCTCGAGTCTGAGAAGACCGGATCAGGCAAAGCCTCCACCTTCTCAGCTGAAGAATTCAAAGAATATTCTAATGGTAAGAGGACAAGGGCACACAGGTTATACATTGCACAGTCAAGGAAAGGCAAATCTGCACACCGAGACCGACGACCATGGACTTGAACTCACTAAAGCCGACAAGACCACACACAACAATCAGCATCAACTGATTTATAAAAAGGGACAACACACACACCAAGTACGACAACCAGCGCCACATACAAATGCACAAAAAGATATGCAAAGCTCTCATTAAATTACATGTTCTACTGAGTTTCTAAGTGCAAGGAGGTCTTCATCACCTCCACAGGCATCAGATTTGTTTCTGCAAATTTTAAAGTGCAAATATTTTTTTCCCCCAGTTTAACCAACAGAAAAAGGTAAATCACATATGATAATCCAGCGATGTAGACATGCCCGTGCCGGACAGTCCCTGACATTCCCCTCACACTGCCAGAATCACCTGCAGAATCTTCTTGATCCTGAGTGGATCCTGGCGCTAGATAACCAATAGCAATTGTCCACATCACGCTGGTGGCAATGTGACCCAACCTCCTGTACTCAGAGAAGATTTGGGACCAGAATGTCATGTCACTGTGGATTTAGGTTAACAGAAGGATTTTTTTTTTTTATGCCAGTGATTAGAGGGCTGTAGGAGAAAAAACAGCCAGGAGTTCAAGTAGAACTATAGGTAAAACTTTTTCTTTCATTCTGGATAGAGCAAGCAAGGCTTATAACCCCCATGGATTTTTTTTTTTCCATCTGAAGATGAACTTAAAGTTAATTTTGGATAAACAAGGGAGGGCTATAACCTGTCAGATATTTGTTTTCGCCATCTGTGTCCCTTTGCATTGATTTCGCTTCACTTCTTGTTCTATAGCCAAACAGCAAGTGAGAGGAAATCCCTGCAAATTAAGGAAATTCCTTGGGGACCCCCAGGTCTCCACAACTAGGGTCCCCATTGGAAGATTTCCCCTTCATTACTTTTCTGGGGACAACCCAAAATTTGGAATTTTCTTTTACTTTCAATGATAATGGTAAACAGGACAAAGAGGGTGAATCTCCCTAATGGGCAGACAGACCGCAATAAAAAATTACAGTACAGGTTCGAATCCATCTCCACTATCCAAAGCAAAAAAAAAAGTTTTGCCTTTAGTTATACTTTTAGCTTTAATTCGTTTCTTTACCTAATTTTTCCTTTTTTTTCCCCAAGCTCTTTATCCTGCCAGTTACAGCCTCTATTTCTACTGTCTTAGGATGGCAACCCTGCCTGGTTGGCTTCCTATGCAAAAGTAGGGTTGTCACCTTTAGAATGCAAGTAGGCATGCTCAGCTAGTAAGAACGAGTAAAGGGCAGACCCTTCCTTCCTGCACGGTTCCCAGGCTTGAAACCATACGTCATTACATTTGACTGTGAACCTAAAACCAGATTGGATCTGGGAAGGTCTGCAAATACGTAAACATAAAAAAAAAATACCTGGCACTAGGAATAATGGGTACAACTTCTCATGTGTTTCTTTCAGATGGGCAGTTGGGGGGGGGGGGGGGGGGGGTGGCATAAACGGGCGGCTGAGCCCCTCGGTCAACCACCTGATCTGTAAAATAACATCCAGACATCGCTGTTCACATGCTGTGTCATTTTTAACTTGGGCTGAGTTCTCATTTAATACCGGCTTTTTCTCCCACTTTTCCCAACAGTTCACTTCTAATGCATGGTCCCAGGTCGTCTTGCATGCAATAATAATTACTAGCGTCCAGAAATAATTCTGCATTGACTGCTTGCCGACCGCCTCACATAGGAGTACGGAGGTAGAGCAGCTATCTTCTGCTGGATGTCGTATCCAATACGCGATCCAGCACTTCCGGGTGGGCTTTGGGGGGGGGGGGGGGGGGGGGGTGCTCGCAAAAAACAAACCAGCACATCCCTTAATAAAAACAGCACACAGTGAACGCACCAAGCACTGTTAGGCACACATTTAACCCCTTGACTGCCCCAATGTTAACCCCTTCCCAGCCAGTGTCATTAGTACAGTGACAGTGCATATTTTTAGCACTGACCACTTTATCAGTGTCACTGGTTTCCATAAAGTGTCAAAAGTGTCAGTGCCAGATTGCCCGCCATTCTATTCCAGTCCTGCTAAAAGTCGCTGATCGCCATTACTAGTATAAATAAAAGATGATTGAAAATTCCATTATATATACACCATAGAGCTTGTCAACACTATGGGGTTGATTTACTAAAAGGCAAATCCACTTTTCACTACAAGTGCACTTGGAAGTGCAGTCGCTGTAAATCCGAGGGGGACATGCAAGGAAAACAAAAAACAGCATTTTTGCTTGTACATGATTGGATGATAAAATCAGCAGAGCTTCCCCTCAGATCTAAAGTGACTGCAATTCCAAGTGCACTTGTAGTGCAAAGTGGATTTGCCTTTAGTAAATCAACCCCCATAACTTTTGCACAAACCAATCAATATACGCTTATTGGGATTTTTCTTACCAAAAGTATGTAGCAGAATACACATTGGCCTAAATCTATGAGGAAATGAGTTTGATTTTTTTTTTTATTATTATTATTGGCTAAGTTTTAGAGCTGCATGATTTAATCGTTAAAAAAAATGTAAAAAAAAAAAATTGTGATATAAATTCAACCTCCCTCACGATCTTTATGTAGCATTTACACGATTCGTTCATGTAAGTGCAGAGCTGTTCTATTCACTCAGAGTGCAGAGCTGTTCTATTCACTCAAAAGCCAGAAAATGTTAATCAACATTGTCAGCACTGTCTTTCTTCATTTATTTCTATTAGACAGCAGCTAGACAGGATTAATTAAGTACTATCACCTCAGCATGGTCTAATTCAGTTTTTTAAAGTATCTTTTAGTTATTAGATCAAAAGGGATGAACTTTGGTCTGTTAAAGAGGTCAGTTTAAAGCGGAGCTTCACCCAAAAGTCCGTCTCTCAGAAGTTCGGCCCCCCTCCTCCGCCGGGCTAAGTAGAAAGCATAGCGTGCATGCGTAGTAGGAAACCGGCTGTGAAGAAGAAAGGCTTCACTGCCAGGTTCCCTTACCAGGAATGGCAGTGGCTGCACCCGACAGCCGATCCGAAGATCAGATGGGTGCTGACATTGCAGGCTCCCTGGACAGGTAAGTGTCCATATATTAAAAGTCAGCAGCTACAGTATCTGTAGCTGATGACTTTCAATTTATCGTGGGGGGCGGACCTCCTCTTCAACCACTTAAAGACTAAACCTTTTTCTGACACTTGTTGCTTACAAGTTAAAAGGAGTATTTTCTGCTGGAAAATTACTTAGAACCTACAAATATTCACTTTGATTGTTAAATTGATTGACGGTGGACTATATATTACTGTATGTATAATCATCTGGTAGGCGTGATTCTCTGAAGAAGGGCGTGATCTACAATAGCCCAAAAACGTTTACATATCATGTATGCCTGATTTTTGGATGTCATGTTGATGTCCTTTTGAAGAAACTTTTCTAAATAAATCATTTGTGCAGCAATCCCATCTTTTGAACTTTTTCTATATTGAAGCCTGTGGGAAGGCTTGATTGCTTAGCACAACCAACTAAGACTGGGAGGAGGAAGGAAGGAAAAGAAGGAAAAGAAGGAAAAGAAGGAAAAGAAGGAAAAGGAGGGAGGAGGGAGGAGGGAGGAGGGAGGAGGGAGGAGGGAGGAGGGAGGAGGGAGGAAGGAGGAGGAGGAGGAGGAGGAGGAGGGAGGAGGAGGAGGAGGAGGAGGAGGAGGAGGAGAAGAAGAAGAAGAAGAAATATATATATATTAGCAGAGATCCAAGAGAATAAAATGGCGGTTGTTGCAATATTTTAATGTCACACGGTATTTGCGCAGCGGTCTTTCAAATGCATTTTTTTTTTGGGGGGGGGGGGGGGGAACACTAAAATGAATAAAATAAATAAAAAATAAACAGTAAAGAAAGCCCAATTTCTTAGTATAATGGTGAAGATAATGTGAAAGGTTACGCCGTGAGAATAGTGATCTTTATTTTAAGCAGAAAAAAATCATGATTCTCATTTTAGCCAGAATCGTAAATATCTAATATATTTATAGTAGAAAGTAAAAAAAATAATTTCTTCCAAAAATGTATTTATTTTATTTGTTTACATTATCTGATTGGACAAGGTAGAGAGTGTGATGTCATACCTGGCATCAGCGCTGCTCTGTCAGTGTATGAATGTTGCTTGTAGTAGTCAGAGATCACTGCAATTGAATCAGTGGGGGGGGGGGGGGGGTCACACTAACATAGCCCCCTGGTCGGAGCGGAGCGACACGCTGATGTCACTGTTACTCTAGTGTCCTGGAAGGAAGGGTTTTGTGTATGTGTGCCGGCCATACAAATTAAGGAGCTTTATTTGAATCAATTATGCAAGTGCAAACATTTATATATGTATAGTATATTTTGGGATTTTACACTATGTGAAGCCTTTTCAGTTTTGGGGAACTCAAATGATAATAGTGTTGGGAGGATTGACATTGCAACTTGGAAGACCCTGGCTGGGTATGGAGCCACAAGTGTTTATGACCTTTTGTAATGAGAGGTCCACATAATTTGGTAGGCGAGCCTTTCAGCCTTAAGTGGTGGTGTCGATGCACAGCATCACACTCCAAGGTGGTGGATAGCAGTGAAACTCTACTAGAATACGTCACTTGTGGACTTGTGTTTTTTGTTTTTCACGTTTTATATATTCAAATAGTGCAACTTTATAAAGTTATATGGTATATGCATAGTTACAATGGTCCAAGGTGGACCAACGAAATGATTTTTTAAAATTATCCATACCTGCAATCCTTCTTTAAGCATTTTCTGCATCTGTTGTAAAGTTACTACCTAGAGATCCTGCCAGAAATTCTGTTGCAGGCTGACAACGCTAAGCCACTGGCTCGTAATTAGCAGTAGTGTTGTCGGCCCACCACACAAGCTCGTTTAGTTGACAGGTGTGCCGCCTTTCACATCTATCAGATAGGCAGCCCAAAGCTTAACCGAAGACATGGGCATGTCAGGCTGACGACGCTGTTAACTGCAAGGCAATATAGTGTAGAGCTGTCCATCTACACCAGCAATGCCGGCAAAATCCCTAGATATAAAACTTTGCAACAGAGTCAAAAAAACTGATTTGCTTAAGAAAATTTTATAGAAATGAGACATAATGCCAAAGCATACCTAAAAACAGATTAGGGATATACAGTTGTGCTCATAAATGTATGATTTCTTGGCCATTTCTCAGAGAATATGAATGATAACACAAAAGAAAAAAAAAAAATTTTTAAAACTCATGGTTAGGGTTTGACTGAAGCCATTTATTATCAAAATATGTTTACTCAAGAAGTGGAAAATGAGGGGTTCTGTTGAAACCAAACCACGGTCAGGTAGACCATCTAAAATTTCAGCCACAACTGCCAAGAAAATTGTTCGGGATGCAAAGAAAAACCCACAAATAACTTCAGATGAAATACAGGACTCTCTGAAAACATGTGGTGTGGCTGTTTCAAGATGCACAATAAGGAGGGACTTGAAGAAAGATGGGCTGCATGCTCGAGTCACCAGAAGAAAGCCATTACTACGCAAATGTCACAAAGTATCCCGCTTACAATACGCCAAACAGCACAGAGATAAGCTTCAAGCCTTCTGACACAAAGTCATTTGGAGTGATGAGACCAAAATTTAGCTTTTTGGCCACAACCATAAACACTACATTTGGAGAGGAGTCAACAAGGCCTATGATGAAAGGTACACCATTCCTACTGTGAAACACGGAGGTGGATCGCTGATGTTTTGGGGGATGTGTGAGCTACAAAAGGCACAGGAAATTTGGTCAAAATTGTTGGCAAGATGAATGCAGTATGTTATCAACAAATACTGGAGGAACATTTGCATTTATCAGCCAGGAAGCTGCGTATGGGACGTACTTGGACATTCCAACATGACAATGATCCAAAACACAAGACCAAGCCGACCTGTCATTGTCTACAGCAGAATAAAGAGTGATATCTTCCAAAATGTGCCAGTTTCTTGCCGTTGATAACTAAAAAGGTTCCGTCATCAAAAGAAAGAAGAAAATACACCTTGTAGTAATGGATATCTGCTTACCAGATACCAATGACCCCTTTAATTAAAAAGGGAGTCACTAGCGCTTTTGCCTGCTCACATGGACGGCTAAACAACTGGATGATGATTAGGCATGAACCCCTCCGATCCCAATCGTTCAAGCAATGGATATATAGGAAACAAACAAAGTCTCCATAGTGTAAAACCATTTATTAAAATGCTATGGATAACATTAAAAAGCCAAATGGCCGCTTACATTTGTGGGTACCTACCCGGCACTGGGGCCGCTCGCTTGTCAGGGTATGGTTGGTATCAAAGACCCATCGCACCGCATCAAGGGACGGCGTGCGTTCCACCCGGCGTGACGGTGAGACACAACCAGATAACCGGATGTAGGTAAACAATCATGTGACCACGTACCGCTCCGACGTACGTTTCGTTTTGAACGTCCTCAGGGAAGCATAATTTTTTATTTTTGCTGCACTTTAACAAACATATTATATTTTCTGATAAACCACTAGCGCCCCCTATCCACTTATCTACCATCTGATCATTTATGTTCAAATTGGGGAGCAGCTTGATTTATGTGTATTTTCATCTTTTTCACCGCTCAAATTTATGTTTATGATCTACTTTTTGATTTACCAAAATATCGACACCATTGGCGCGGAGTCAGTTGTTTTTTCACTATTACAGCAGAATAAAGTGAAGGTTCTGGAGTGGCCATCTCAGTCTCCTGACCTCAATATCATTGAGCCACTCTGGGGAGATCTCAAAACGTGCAGTTCATGCAAGACAGCCCAAGAATTTACATGAAATGGAGGCTTTTTGGAAAGAAGAATGGGTAGCTTTATCATCTGAGAAGATGAAGAACCTCATCCACAAATACCACAAAAGACTTCAGTCTGTCACTGATGTTAAAGGGGGCAAGGTATTAAGAACTGGGGTATGTAAACTTTTGATCAGGGTGATTTGGGTAGTTTCTGTTGACATTGTGATTTAAAAAGAGTAAACACAGTTGATTGATAATAAATGGCTTCAGTCAAACACTAACCATGAGTGAAAGAAATGTTTTTGTGTTATCATTCATATGCTCTGAAAAATAGCCAAGAAATCATAAATGCTGCCAGGGTATGTAAACTTATGAGCACAACTGTATATACACACTTCATTTTTTGTCACCTGGACTACCTGGCTCCTGACACTTGTTTGCCTCTACACATGCAAACTCAAGGCCAAAAACTATAAAACATACAGCAATCAGTGGCATCAACACCACTCCTGATGCATGGAAAGCACATATGGGGCATTTGAACCATCCATATCACTGATTTACTCAAGCATTGGAAGAAAAGCAGAACCAATTTCATTAGAAATAAAAAAAAAAAACAAAAAAAAAAAAAAAAAACTAGGAGCTGGACTGGTAGAGAAGTATGGCCAAATCCACATAGAGCTCCAACATTAGCTTGGTCAAAAATGATATCATAGATCAGGGATATGCAACTAGTGGACCTCCAGCTGTTGCAGAACTACAAGTCCCATGAGCCATAGCAAGACTCTGACAGCCACAAACATGACACCCAGAGGCTGAGGCATGATGGGACTTGTAGTTTTGCAACACCTGGAGGTCCGCTAATTGCATATCCCTATCATAGATGATGATGCTCTAAAAACTTTCAGATAAACTTGATCAATTTTGGAGAACTCAGAAATGTTGGTGCCTATATGTGGCCAGATATGATCTGGCTGGGAATAATGTAGCCTACATGCAGCAAATGCACTATATTACCAAAAGTATAGGGTCGCCTGCCTTTACACACACATGAACTTTAATGGCATCCCAGTCTTAGTCTGTAAGGTTCAATATTGAGTTGGCCCACCCTTTGCAGCTATAACAGCTTCAACTCTCCTGGGAAGGATGTCCACAAGGTTTAGGAGTGTCTATGGGAATGTTTGACCATTCTTCCGAAGCGCATTTGTGAGGTCAAGCACTGATGTGGACGAGAAGGCCTTGCTTGCAGCCTCCGCTCTAAGGCCCCTTTCACACTGGGGCGGTTTGCAGGCGTTATTGCGCTAAAAATAGCGCCTGCAAACTGCCCCTAAACAGCCTCCGCTGTTTGTTCAGTGTGAAAGCCCGAGGGCTTTCACACTGAAGCGGTGCGCTGGCAGGAGAAGAAAAAATCTCCTGCAAGCCGCATCTTTGGAGCGGTGTATTCACCGCTCCTAAACCGCTCCTGCCCATTGAAATCAATGGGTCAGCACGGCTATACCGCGGTAATATAGCCGCGCTATACGAGGGGTTTTAACCCTTTTTCGGCCGCCAGCGGGGGGTTAAAACCGCACCGCTAGCGGCCGAATACCGCGGTAAAACAGCGCTAAAAATAGCGCTGTTTTACCGCCGACGCCCCCTACCGCCCCAGTGTGAAAGGGGCCTAATTCATCCCAAAGGTGTTCTATCAGGTTGAGGCCAGGACTCTGTGCAGGCCAGTCAGTCAAGTCCCCCCCCCCCCCCCCAAACTCGCTCATCCATGTCTTTATGGACCTTGATTTGTGCTCTGATGCACAGTCATGATGGGACAGGAAGGGGCCATCCTCAAACTTTTCCCACAATGTTGGAGCATGAAACTGTCCAAAATGTCTTGGTATGCTGACGCCTTAAGCCCCCTTTCACACGAGGCAGTTTTCAGGCGTTTTAGCGCTAGAAATAGCGCCTGAAAACTGCCTCCCAAGCTGCCAGAATGTGAAAGCCCAAATGCTTTCACACTGGGGCGGTGCGCCTGCGGGACGTTAGAAAAAGTCCTGCAAACAGCATTTTAGGGCAGTTTGGGAGCGCTACATACAGCGCTCCCAAAACGCCCCTGCCCATGGCAATGAATGGGCAGCGATTCGGAGGCGCTGCGACACGGGCATTTTTAACCCCCTTTTTGGAGTTAAAAGCGCTGCTTAAACGGCGCTAAAGCACCACTAGAACGAGTGACGCTTTAGCGCTAACGCACAAGCGGCCCCCAGTGTGAAAGGGGTCTAAGATCTTCCTTCACTGGAACCAAGGGGCCAAGCCCAACCCCTGAAAATACAACCCCACATCATAATCCCCCCTCCACCAAATGATTTGGACCAGTGCACAAAGCAAGGTCCATAAAGATATAGATGAGCGAGTTTGGGGTGGAGGAACTTGACTGGCCTGCACAGTTTTAACCTCAACAAAAATTAGTATCCCGCCTGCTCTCGACCTTACTCTGGGGGGGCAGTAGGATGAGGACGTTTTCCATTATGTTCCACGGTTTCCATCATGTCTTTCGTCCAAAAGACGTATGTCACCATCAGTTTATACTTGGGGTAATACCATTTGAAGGCCCCCTGCTCTTGAGGTGCTCTTGATTCAAACCTCCCTACTGACTTCAGAGAATTTATACTTTCTACCCTTATGCATAGTCATATCTATCGATTGTTGCAAAATTTTTCTACTTGGTCCCCTTCTGTTGTTTGATCTTACTGTTGAACATGCCTAGATGCGATTTGTTGGATATATTATAATGGGTCAAAAAACTATCAAAATGGAGATTGTTAGTAAAACGTCTAATGCTCTATACCCAAATTTCTGCAACTTCAAATGGGCTTTAAAGTAGTTCACAACCCCACTAGTCATCTGGTGGCCCTGCCAATACCAAGATGGCTTCCTCCACACAGACACCGGGTAAGAACAAGACATGGTAGGTTATTAATGGGGAAAAGATCGTCTGCAGGGAGATCACAAGCAATAAATGTGACTAGTCCTTTGTAAAAAAAATTTAAAAAGTTTCCAAAAAACTAGAGAGGCACTAAAATTTCGGCGGCCTAAAATGTTTTTTTTTTTTTTGGCAGTTTGCCCATAAAAAAAAGGTGCCAAAAATGGCGCAGAAAACGTGCATGATTTTCCTGCGATTTTTCTATGCTTATGGTAGAGCTGGGCTGATTTGCTCAAAAAAGAAAAAAAAAAAAAAAAAAAAAAAAATAAAAAAAACCCTCAATTCACGTTTCGAATTGAGTTTTTATTTTTTTTGGACACCGCGTCGGTCCTGAGGAGCTGCCCGCAGCTCCTCAGGGCCGGCGCGGTGTCAGCGCCGGTCTTGGTGGGGAAAAAAAAAATCGATTTGCTGAAATTTTGAATTGATTCGACCTCTGTACTCGATTCAAATCGATTTTTCCCCAGCCCTAGCTTAAAGAGGAGTTCCACTCAGGGGGTCAAGTAAAAAAAAAAAAAATAATTAAAAGTCAGCAGCTACAAATACTTTTAATTGGACACTTACCTGTCCCAGGGTCCAGCAATGCGGGGGATCGAAGCCCTGCTCGTCTCCCCTCCGTTCGCCGGCATTGCAACTGTGGGCGCCGGGCTGTGGCTTCACAGCCTGGCACCCACTGCGCATGCGCGAGCGGCGCCGCGCGCTGTGATTGGCCGCTCAGTCACCTGGGACCTGTAATGGGTCCCAGATGATTGACAGCGGCGAGGGAGCAGAGCGGAGCCCTTCCTGTGCCGAGGGGAAGTGATGTCACCAGCACATGCACTGGAAGGGGCAGACTACGAGGGACCCCCTAGCAACAGGCATTTAGAGGTAAGTTAAAAAAAAAAAAAAATATCCAAATGTTTTTGTTTTTTGTTTTTTTAGGGTGGAACCCCACTTTAAGGTGTGTTTTTCATAGGTCATGTGACTCAAAAACCATATCAAAAAAAGTAACAGGTGCGTTATTGATGCGTTCTTGCTGTGTTTTCAATGCATTTCAACGGGGAGGTGCGTTTTTGGTGGGTTTTTTTTTTTAAACTGACCAAGATTGCAGCAAGCAAGATTTTTTAACACCACAAAGGAAGTGCAGCCAACCAGAATTTAAAGGGATGCATTTTTCTTGAGCTTTTCTTGCGCTAAAAAGGTGCCGATAATAAATTCATATTCATTTAAATTCATGATATCAATTAAAAAGTTGAATGCAATAAAATTATATAAAAATACATATATTTTTTTTTAAAAACTGTCATTTTCGGTTTTCAGCCAAGTGCATCCTGAATTTTCAGTACCCAAGTTCAGTTTCAGTTTCCTCTACTCTTAGCCCCGGTTCACACAGGGGCGGCACGACTTGCAGGTCGCCTCACCGAGGCGACCTGCACACGACTTCCACGGCGACTTGCAAAACGACTTCTGTATAGAAGTCTATGCAAGTCGCCTCAAGTCGCCCCCAAAGTAGTACAGAAACCTTTTTCTAAGTCGGAGCGACTTGCGTCGCTCCTATTAGAACGGTTCCATTGTACAGAATGGGAGGCGACTTGTCAGGCGGCTAGGTCGCCTGACAAGTCGCCCCTGTGTGAACCGGCACTTAAGGCCTTTATATATACACTGACAACTGTCATTTTCATCTCAAGTTAATTTTTAGACCTGGAGAATCTGTAGAGGAAATTAGCCTTTTCCAATATATATTATTGATCTTTAACTGTTTTAGTACCCCCCCCCCCCCAGAACCCCCCAGAAATCTTGGAGTCATAAATGATACATATTTCAGAAGAAACTAAAATGTCTGTTAAAGACCAAAAAAAGGCTTTTGCCATTCTGAAATGTTGCCTCTGTTTTTAAGCACATACATCACACAAAGATCAACCATAACCAAAATCACACATACCGCTACTGATGCCACCATTGGCTCTCTCACCGGCCTGGTTGACGTTCATCATGCTGTACATGGTATACATGTTGCAGATTTGCCGGTACTGTTCTTCTGTCCCATCCTCTGCAACCTCCTCTTCTTCATCCTCCTCATTGTGGTAAGACCCTGGGCTGTCACTTGTGTATGCGCTGGATGTTCCTGGGCTGGTCCTCTCCGAACCCATTGCAGCCGTTCCTGCTGCCCCTGAAGGCCCACCAGGTCCAGTACCGGCTCCTTGGGAAAAACGTGCCACCTTCCTATTGGCTCCTCCTGCATCTTTCTGTCCCCCATCCCACAGTCTCTTGGCCACAGGGGTGCACTGAACGGCTTCTGACTCCTGGCTCTCCGTCTTAACCCGGGGAGGCCGTGAAGTGTTGTAAGATGTAGATGAGGACAGAGGCACCATGACCGTGCCCGCTGCTGCAACTGTTGCTGTTGTGGCGGGGCTTGGTGGCTCAGAACTGGGAGTTTCTTCAGGATGGAGACCCTGAGAGTCACAGCTGGGTGAGCTGACCTTCAGGAAGAACTCTGTCCCCTTTTCCATGATCTCCTGGATCTGCAGGAAGCCAGCCGTGTACATAAGCAGGAACTGGTCTCCTACATTCATGCTGAGCCGTCCGGTGTAGCAGAAGCTCAGGATCTGCTGGAAAGACTGCGGCTGGACAGAACCGGGTAACTCCACCACTGGGTTCTTGCTGTTGTGGAACAGGTCTCTGAAATAAGAGCTGCTGGCAGCCAGGACGGCCCTGTGGGCTTTAAACTGGTGACCGCGGACCACCACAGAGACATCACAGTACAAACCCTGGAGGCGTTGCTCGTTCAAGCATTCCAGAATGCTGTTCCCAAAGTTGGGAATCTCCATTTGCAGAGTCTGAGACATGATGACAAGCGAAGGTGGGAAGAGACAGACGGAGGGGGAGGATACAGAGGCTAAAGGACACAGAAGAAAGGAAAGACAATGGATGTTAAAAGGATAACAAACAAAATAAGTCACTTTAAAAAGTGATTGTAAAGTCTCATTTTTTCTTTTCTTTTTTAATTAAAAAAAACCATGTTATACTTACCAGCTTGGAACCTCCTCTTCTCAGGTCCCTCTTTGCTGCTCCTGGCCCCTCCCTCCTATTGAGTGCCCCCTCTGCCAGAAGCTCTCTATGGGGACACCCGAGCCGAGTCAGTGCTCCGTGTATCCATTCAGACACGGAGCCCTGACCAGACCCTGCCCCCTCTCCCCCTTGAATGGCTGGCTGACTTTGATTGACAGCTGAGGGAGCCAATGGCGCCGCTGCTGTGTCTCAGCCAATCAGGAGGATTGTCCCGGACGGCTTAGACACATTAATGGACATCGCTGGAGAGAGATGGGGCTCGGGTAAGTAATTGGGGGGTGCTGGGGAGGCTGCTACACACAAGGTTTTTTATCTTAATACATAGAATGCATCAAGATGAAAAAAAAAAAAAAAAAAAAAACTTCTGCCTTTACAACTTCTCATTTAAAAATTTAAATATCCATTCTACCCAGAACTGATATTTTAACTGCTTGCCGACCGGCTCACGCCGATATACGTCGGTAATGTGGCACGGGTGCACAAAACAATGTACCCGTATGTCGCTGCGTCTTCCACGGCTAGCGGGCGGTGGCCCGCAATTGTGGCACAGAGAGGCAGAACGGGGAGATGCCTATGTAAACAAGGCATTTCCCTGTTCTGCCTAGCAACATGACAGGGAGCTACTGCTCCCTGTCATCGGGAGCAGTGATCTCTGCCATGTTCTAGTGAGCCCACCGCCCCTACAGTTAGAACACGCTGAGGGAACACAGTTAACCCCTTGATCGCCCCTAGTGTTTAACCCCTTTCCCTGCCAGTGACATTTACACAGTAATCAGTGCATTTTTATAGCATTGACCGTTGTATAAATGACAATGGTCCCAAAATAGTGTCAAAAGTGTCTGATCTGTCCGCCGCAATGTCGCAGTCACAATTATAAAAAAAAAAAAAACCTCACCAATAGAGTCCCCAAAAGATTGGAGAAACTGTTAGGTGATTTAACCCTTCAGTATAGGACAAACTGAAATATCTGTTCTGCACTAATTCTTTAAAAGTGGAACTTTGCTTAATTAAAGCTGAAGTGTAGGCGTGGCCTTTTCACATAGTTATGTTGGTGCAAATATGTATATAGCAGACCTGTGGGATTCCTGTGGAAGATGGAATTCACTGCAATAGGCACCTCCAGTAATCTCCGCTAGCTTTTTGAACACACGTTGCTCACTAGGATGGGCGCCATTCAAGGGCACTTTGCAACATCTTAATAAATCTAATTGAAGAAGGTGGAGGGACCGTGTAGTGATGTCACCATCTTCATCTCATCCAATCAGACAACATTTTGCAATCACTAAGAGCCCTTGCACACTGGGGCGGGGGGCGGCGTCGGCGGTAAAACGCCGCTATTATTAGCGGCGTTTTACCGTCGGTATTCGGCCACTAGCAGGGCGGTTTTACCCCCCGCTAGCGGCCGAGAAAGGGTTAAATACCACCGCAAAGCGCCTCTGCAGAGGCGCATTGCCGGCGGTATAGCCGCGCCGTCCCATTGATTTCAATGGGCAGGAGCGGTAAAGGAGCGGTATACACACCGCTCCGAAGATGCTGCTGGCAGGACTTTTTTTACCGTCCTGCCAGCGCATCGCTCCAGTGTGCAAGCCCTCGGGGCTTTCACACTGGAATGACAGTAGCGGCACTTTCAGGGCGGTTTGCAGGCGCTATTATTAGCGCAATAGCGCCTGCAAACCGCCCCAGTGTGCAAGGGCTCTAAAAAAATGCTAAATATTCTCCGAATGGTGCCAGCGCCACCTCCTGCGTTCACTAAGCAGCAGGACAGCTACTTGACACCAGAGTGGATATAAATTAATGAAAAAAAGAATTGAATTTTTTTTTTTTTTATTTAATTAGATTTTTATCAAATTTATTTTAATAAAATGTTTTTGGTGTAAAAATCTATCTAAAAGATAGTTTTCTATTTAAGATACATTAATAATTTAATTTATTAAGCATGAAATGGAGCTTATCTATGTAGCATGAGGCTGTATATTCTGCAATATTTACATTTTTGATAAACTCATTCAATGAATCCAAGTTCTGCAAGCAGAGATAACATGCACTGCGTTGATGCATTCACACAATGTCACAGTAACCATGAGATAAAACAAAAGTTCAGGAATATTCCTTTATGCCATTGTTTTGCAAATCTATGTACACTACAAACTCTATGACTGAATTGGTTCTGATATCGCTGTTAATACTAACCTGACAGCTTATTATTCTAAAGAGGAAACCTTCATTTTGTTTGCAAATATTAAAGCGGTGTTCCAGCCGCAATTTTTTTCTTTTTTAAAAGTCAGCAGCTACAAACACTGTAGCTGATGACTTTTAATAAGGACACTTACCTGTCCAGGGAGCCCGCGATGTCGCCGTCACCCCCCCCCCAGGCCGGTCCGTCCATCGGATCTGGTGCCGGCACCACCATCTTAACGGAGGGAAACAGGCAGCGGTGCCAGGGTATGTAAACTTATGAGCACAACTATATATAAAACAAATTTTTTTAGCACCTGGACTACCTGGCTCCTGACACTTGTTTGCCTCTACACATGTTTGCCTCTACACATGCAAACTCTAAGACCAAAAAACTATAAAACATACAGCAATCAGTGGCATCAACACCACTCCTGATGCATGGAAAGCACATATGGGGCATATGAACCATCCATATCACTGATTTACTCAAGCATTGGAAGAAAAGCAGAACCAATTTCATTTGAAATAAAAAATATGGCCAAATCCACATAGAGCTCCAACTATAGCTTGGTCAAAAATGATATCAGATGATGGTGCTGTAAAAACTTTCAGATACACTTGATCAATTTTGGAGAACTCAGGAATGTTGCTGCCTATATATGGCAGATACATCTGGCTGGGAATAATGTAGCCTACATGCAGAAAATGCACTATATTACCAAAAGTATTGGGACACCTGCCTTTACACACACATGAACTTTAATGGCACCCCCGTCTTAGTCCGTAGGGTTCAATATTGAGTTGGCCCACCCTTTACAGCTATAACAGCTTCAACTCTTCTGGGAAGGATGTCCACAAGGTTTAGGAGTGTGTCTATGGGAATGTTTGACTATTCTTCCAGAAGGCACATTTGTGAGGTCAGGCACTGATGTTGGACGAGAAGGCCAGGCTTGCAGCCTCCACTAATTCATCCCAATGGTGTTCTATCAGGTTGAGGCCAGGACTCTGTGCAGGCCAGTCAAGTTCCTCCCCCCCCAAACTCGCTCATCCATGTCTTTATGGACTTTGCTTTGTGCACTGGTGCGCAGTCATGTTGGAACCAGAAGGGGTCATCCCCAAACTATTCTCACAAAGTTGGGAGCATGAAATTATCCAAAATGTCTTGGTATGCTGACGCCTTAAGAGTTCCCTTCACTGGAACTAAGGGGCCAAGCCCAACCCCTGAAAAACAACCCCACACCATAATCCCCCCTCCACCAAATGATTTGGACCAGAGCACAAAGCAAGGTCCATAAATACATGAATGGGGGAGTTTGACCTCAACCCGATAGAACACCTTTGGGATGAATAAGAGTGGAGACTGTGAGCCAGGCCTTCTCGTCCAACATCAGTGCCTGACCTCACAAATGCGCTTCTGGAAGAATGGTCAAACGTTCCCATAGACACACTCCTATACCTTGTGGACAGCCTTCCCAGAGGAGTTGAAGCTGTTATATCTGCAAAGGGTGGGCCAACTCAATATTGTACCCTACAGACTAAGACTGGGATGTCATTAAAGTTCATGTAAAAACAGGCGTCCCAATACTTTTAGTAATATAGTGTACTTACATTAGTCCAAGGTAGACTAATCTAATGAAGTAAACAATTGCCATATCTACACTATAGCCTTAAAGAGGAGGTTCAGCCCCCCCATGAAAAATTAAAAGTACAAATACTGCAGCTGCTGACTCTTAATATAAGGACATCTACCTGTCCAGGGAGCACCGCCATTCCCTAATACGAATGCGCGCTACGCTTTCCAATTGGTCCGGCAGCGGAGGAGGGGGCCCGAGAAGTGAGGACCGGACCTTTCAAAAACAGGTACTCACTCCCTCCCTGAAAGGTACCAAATGTGGCACCAGAGGGGGGGGGGGGAATAAGCAGAAGTTCAACTTTTGAGTGGAACACCACTTTAAAAAAAGAAACAAAATGCAAGAAGAAAAACTATTAATCACAAAAGAAACTGCCTGCCAGCTTGCTTGTCCATTTAGAGAATGTATTTTCTGAATGAATGCAAAGCAAACAAAAAAAAACCCATCTGCACGGCGCCCGTGCCGAGCTGCCAACCTCCTGTGTTCAGGATGCAGCAGCCCAGCTGCTCAAAAAGGGACCTGGGAGAAAGTGGAAACCACAGTAGTAGAGGTGTAGACTTCAGTGATTTCCGGGGACATCGGCCAGGTACCATACAGTCATGAAAAAGAACCGCTGCTCCAGGTGTATAAAGATAAGGCCGATTGGAGTATCTTGCAGAGTGCTAGCCCCGTGGGAAACTTGGAAAGAAGAAAGAAATGGCTGCACATCCAGAACTTCCGATTGCCTTTTATTATGTTTCACAAAGATAAAACCAAAGACACCAAACTGTGGTCACGTAGACGCGTTTCACACATACATCTTGTGCTTAATCATAATGATTAAGCACAAGATGTATGTGTGAAACGCGTCTACGTGATCACAGTTTGGTGTTATCTTTGTGAAACAAAATAAAAGGCAATCAGAAGTTCTGGATGTACAGCCATTTCTTTCTTCTTACCATATATGCATAGTTATATTGATTCAAGCTGGACCAACATAACAATGTATAAAATATTCATACCTGGAATATTTTGCAAAGCAAACTGCTCCATTCCCCCATCAGCACAGTCAGATTTCACGGGGGAATCCCTCCCGTAGGGCTATTGAGTTCTGCAACGCGGGGAGCCTTCCCTGTGGGCAGCATTAATCGTTCAAGGAAAAACTGAACAGGCTGGTTGTACACAATTCGATCGATATTCCAAACTTGTGTACAACCAGGGTGCCCATACACAAATTTAAATTCGGCTGGTCCCTACTGAACCAGCAGAATGTATGGCTGGGCTTTACTCTATCCAAAATGAACCCAGGTTTGAGCTTTACACTATAAAAGGAAAGTGTTCACACAACCTTAATAGAAGGCATGACAATGCCCCTCACCCGCCGAGCACATTTGTCTGCCAGCTATGCTGCTTCCTCCTGCTAAGATCTCATTATCATAGAGCTAAGTAGAAAGGCAAACAATAAGTGTTTACAGGGACACAAGCACTCCCTACATTGCAAGGCCTGCGAGTCCCCAGCTCCACAATCCAGTACAAAAGAGGGCCTCAGCAGAAGACAAAAGATGAAAACAAATCATTGCAGAATACGGGAGCTGCTCAAATAGATCAGATCATTTCTATCACGGATTATGTACAAAAAAAAAAAAAAAAAAAAGCTAAATTTAAGTGCGTGCAGTGATTTGTTTTATACAGGTCTCCCGAGACATAAAAAAAATATATATAAATATAATATAATATAAAAATAAAATATAAATTAAAATAAAAGTCATGCGTGGATAGAGAAATCCTTGCATTTCTGCAGTCCTGTCAACAATCCAAATAGTACCTAAATTTAAAAAGCCCAACTGAACCCTTTTGATTTATTACTATATGAAATTAGGCTGCATATAAAGCATTTGCTTCTCTGTGCTTTTTTTTTTTTTTTAACTGCTACTGCAGCATAAAGGTTAACATACCCTGGCAGCATACCGGAGAGTCAGACCTCTGCTCTTACACAGAACACAGCAGCCTGGCTCCCTAGTGGCCTGAAACCCCCACCAGGACACTGTGCTCCAATCACCAGTGCTGCTCAGGGAGTGGCAAAACCGTATTTATTACTGTATTTGACAAAGACTACAACCCGGACTTTAAAGTGCAGGTATAGCCAAAAAGTGTTAACACTGCTGCCAGGTTATTTTTGCTGTGATGCGGAAGTACGCTCCCCCCCCCCCCCCCTTGAACAAGTGTCCCCATCGTGAGGTTTCTCCTCAGCTCTTGTTCTAGAGACAACTCTCAAATTTTGGATCCCCCCCTCACTTGGGATGACCATGGGCACCAGTACAAAGGGTTAAACCAATGGGGACACAGCAATAAAAAAACTTGACAGGGGTCCAACCTTGCCCCACTCTATCCAATACTAAATCAACCTTAGGGTGTGTATAAAATAAGATAAGGGCATTAAGCTGAAAAACTTTTTTTGGGGTCCAGGGATTGTAAATCATACCCCGTTCTTATAAAGTGCTGCAGGAGTATAGTCTTTATGAGCAAAAAAGTCATAAATAAGCCTGAGCCCTAATTTTTCAGAGTCAGTTTCAAATGTAAAAAAAAGTTGCTTCCTGCCTCTAAGACCCCTTTCACATGGGCTGTCCAATCAGGTCAGCCTGTCAGGTTTTTCAGGCGGATCCAATTGGACCCTCCAGTCCAGGGATATGCAACTAGTGGACCTCCAGCTGTTGCAGAACTACAAGTCCCATGAGGCATAGCAAGACTCTGACAGCCACAAGCATGACACCCAGAGGCATGATGGGACTTGTAGTTTTGCAACAGCTGGAGGTCCGCTAATTGCATATCCCTGGTGTAGACAATAAGTCAAACGGTCTTGATGCCACCGGACAAGGATATCAGGCAGCAAACTAAGGTTAGCCATATGCATTTTGTTTTCTGTTGTTCGGCCTGCAGGCTGAATCAAAAGTAATCACTAGACTCCCCCATCCACACTTACCAGATTATATTTATATTCACTTATTGTGTTCAAGCAACTGTAACACTCGCGGCTGCCTGAATACCTGAACAGTGACAGCCATCTGATTGGACGCAGTCACTGTTTGGCCTACAATTCTCCACCTAGCTCCTTTAATTTTTCAATTTCTGTCGAGCTGGATGGTGCTAACAGGGCCACCCAGAGTTCGAATTTGGACTGATTCAGCAGGAATTGGCTGAAATTCAAGTCAAGTATGACCAGCCTAAAAGTAGAATTAAAAGGTACGGCTTTAAAAAAAATAACAAAAAAAAAAAAACACATGTTATATTTACCAGCTCTGTGTAGTGGTTTTGCAGAGCAGCCCCGATCCTCCTCTTCTCGGGTCCCTCACCGGCGCTCCTGGCCTCTCCCCCTTAACCAGTGCCCCCAACAGCAATTTGCTCACTATGGGGGCAGTGGTGCGTGCTCGCTCCCAAGCCCTGCTCTATGTGTCCACAAGACAGATAGAGCTGTGGCTCCGCCCCACCCTCTCCTCATTGGCTCACTGGCTGTGATTGACAGCAGTGGTAGCCAATATGAAGAGAAGGAGTCCCGGGACGGCCGAGGGTCTTGTGCACATCGCTGGATCGAGATTAGGCTCAAGTGAGTATTGGGGGGCTGTGGGGGGGGGGGGGGCGCAGCACACAGAAGGTATTTACCTTCATGCATAGAATACATAAAGGTAAAAAATCATCAGCCTTTACAACCACTTTAAGCTTCTAATGCCACGTACACACAACCGGTATTTCCGTCGGAATAAACTCCAAAAGGTTTTTCAGACGGAATTACATTCTAGCAGTCTTGCCTACACACGGTCAAACCAAAGTCCGACTGTCCAGAACGCGGTGACGTACAACACGTACGACGGGACTAGAAAAAGGAAGTTCAATAGCCAGTAGCCAATAGCTTCCGTTTCGTACTTGCTTCACAGCATGCGTCGTTTTTGGTCCGTTGGAACAGCATACAGACGAGCGGTTTTCCCGATAGGAATTGTTTCCGTCGGAAAAATTTAGAACACGTTCTATTTCTAGGTCCATCAGAATTTTTTGAAAAAGAAAAAAAAAAAGTCTGATGAGGCATACATACGATCGGAATATATGATGAAAAGCTCCTGTCAGACTTTTTCTGTCGGACATTCCGCTCGTGTGTACGCGGCTTTAGGGGAAGAAGATCAGCAGTGTAAGTACCTGCATCTCTCTCTATACAGATTTCCTATGAAGTTTTACATCTAAACATATAATGTATACTGTAGATTAGATAAGACAATACACTACCTATTACATCGGCTGCTTTACCAAGTCTGCGTCCTGCAGTGCTGTTAATGTATTCACGCACATTCAACAGAACCAGCAAGAAACAAAAACACACATGTGATGTGTCAACATGTCCTCCCTAAGAATAGGAACTTCATTCAAATTGAAATAAGTAAAAAGTCAGCAGCTACAAAATCTATAGCGGTTGACTTTTAAGAAACAGACACCAGCCAATGGAGTATGTAGTCCCTGCAGTTGATTCGCCACCATCTTGGATTTGGAAGCCATTGGTGACTTTGTGATCTCTCACAGCTGGATCTCCAGTACACATCCACAAAAACACAGTGGGGTTGATTTACTAAAACTGAAAAGTGCAAAATTTGGTGCAGCTGTGCATGGGAGCCAATCAGCTTCTAACCTCAGCTTGTTCAATTTAACTTTGAAAATGAAACCTGGAAGCCGATTGGTTTCTATGCAGAGCTGCACCAGATTTTGCACTCCCCAGTTTTAGTAAATCAACCCCTGTGGGACTGTTCCTGCAGCTTACTGGGACCCGTGATGTGTCCCAGGAGGCTCTCTGTGTATTGTGAGTCACTACAGAAGGGCACAGCACTGGATAGAGCGAGGGCCTAGGTAAGTATTTGGGGGGGGGGGGGGGGGGCGACAAACTACTACTGGGACATCTATTTACCTTAATGCAGGATCTCCACTGATCCCCGCTGAGCAAGGGGCAGCGAGATGAAAACAGACTGCATGTCCGTTTCCATCCAATCCTGGGGGCACAGACAGCAATAAAAACTGACAGATGTTCTAATCTCTCCCTACACTCTATAAAAAACAAAAAAATAAATAAAAATTTGCCTTTAGGTATACTATAATCTTTCCAGTGCTTAGACTAGCTCTACCTGCCCTTGACAGAGTGAAATGCGTTAGAGCTGGGAGGCGCAGTCCATGCATCAGAAGGATTAACACAAGGCTTTTACAATGGGGTTATGCTCCAGATTCTGTCTGCTCCAGTTTTAGTACATCCCCCCATCGTATATTATTTACAACCCTGGGTTGAATTATGCATTATATATTAATACTTTACTATAAATTGAATGAAAACTTTCTTTTGCATTCTCTGAATAATGTGTTAAATGAACACAGATAAAAAATAAAAAAACTACAGTATTTACACATTTTATACAGCGATCGGTGCTATAAAAATTCATTGATTACTGTAAAAATGTCACTGGCGGTGAAGGGGTTAACAGTAGGGGGCGATCAAGGGGTTAATTGTGTTCCCTGGGAGGTGATTCTAACTGAAGGGGGAGGGGACTGACGGATTGTGGTTCCTAGCTAATAGGAACACACGATCTGTCACTCCTCTCAGAGCAGAACACGGATTTGTGCGTTTATATGTTATGTCCCTCGTGCCTGTGATCGCTCATCGCCACCATCGGCCACGAGCATCAACACCCCCACAGTGCAGTGGGCGTGCCTGCTATCCGTAAAAAAAAAAAAAAATTATATGTGTATGCACACACATTATACATACATATACATATACATACATACATACATAGTCGTGCTCAAAAGTTTGCATTCCCTGGCAGAAATTTTGGCATGAATATTGAAAATATGACTGATCATGCAAAAAAACTTATTCTTATAAGTTATTTATTATTCTTATAAAAAAAACCTCTTATTTAACCGCTTGCCGACCAGCCGGCGTCATCATACTGCGGCAGGTCAGCACGATCCCGCGAACCGTCGTAGCTATATGCTGGCTCGCGGGATCGGGATAGCAGTCGTATGCGCCCGCTGCACTGCGGGGGTGCCGATGCTCGTGGCTGACGGTCAAGAATGACTGCCGGCCTCAAGCGATCGCAAGCACGAGGTACAGAACAAAGAAGCGTGTGTGTAAACACACAAATACGTGTTCTGCTCTGAGAGGAGTGACAGATCTATTAGCTAGGAACCCCGATCCGTCACTTCCTTTAGTCAGTCCCCTCCCCATTCAGTTAGAATCACCTCCCAGGGAACACAGTTAACCCCTTGATCGCCCCCTAGTGTTAACCCCTTCACTGCCAGTGACATTTTTATTGCACTGATCGCTGTATAAAAATGACAAAATGTGTCCCAAAAATGTGTCCGCAGATCGCTGCCATTACTAGTAAAAAAAAAAAAAAATAATAATAATAAAAATGCTATAAATCTATCCCCTATTTTGTAGACGCTATAACTTTTTCACAAACCAATCAATATACGCTTATTGCGATTTTTTTTACCAAAAATATGTAGAATACATATCGGCCTAAACTGAGAAAAAATTTGCTTTAAAAAAAAAAAAAAAAAAAAAAAAAAAAAAGGGGATATTTATTATCGCAAAAAGTACACAATATTGTGTTTTTTTTTTTTTTTTCAAAATTGTTGCTTTTTTTTGTTTATAGCGCAGAAAATAAAAACCGCAGAGGCGATCAAATACCAACGAAAGAAAGCTCTATTTGTGGGAAAAAAGAACGTCAACTTTGTTTGGGTGCAACGTCGTGCAATTGTCAGTTAAAGAGACGCAGTGCTGTATCGCAAAAAATGGCCTGGTCATTCAGCAGCCAAATCTTCTGGGGCTGAAGTGGTTAAGGATATAGCAATCACATGAAGCCATTTATTATCACATAGTTTTTTTGGATTCTTTTTAAATCATAATGATAAACAGAAATCACCCAAATGGCCCTGATAAAAAAAAAGTTTACATACCCTGGAATGTTTGACCTCGGTACAGACACAGAAGGTGGCACACACAGGTTAAATTGGCAATTAAAGGCTTATTTCCCACATTTGTGGCTTTTTAGATCACAATTAGTGTCTGTGTATAAATAGTCAATGAGTTTGTTAGCTCTCACATGGATGCACTAAGCAGGCCATGACACTGAGCCATGAGGAGTTAAAAAAAGAACAGTCAAAAGACCTGCGTAACAAGGTAATGAAACTTTACAGAGATGGAAACGCATATAAAAAGATATCCAAAGCCTTGAATATGCCAGTCAGTACTGCTTATAATCACTTAAGTAGTGGAAAATTAGGGGCCAAACATTTCAAGGTATGTAAACTTTTTATCAGGGCCATTTGGATAATTTCTGTTATTACGATTTAAAAAGGATCCAAAAAAACTATGTGATAATAAATGGCTTGATGTGACTGCTATTCTTAAATAAAATACAGTTTTTTGGCATGATCAGACATATTTTCAATATTAATGCCAAATTTTTACAATTTCTGCCAGGGTATGCAAACTTTTGAGCACAACTGTATATATGCTATTGAAAAATAATCAAACACTCTTATGTGGCCATGCCACTGCATTAGGATAAAAACGATTCCTTAACATAATTGTGCTATAAAGGCCTTCCAGTAAAGCTCTTTGTGCACAACGACTATGATAAATGTCCTCAGAGTAGGAAGCCGACTACCAACGATAGTCTGAGCCAATGTAATAATCTTCTGAGAGGACCTTTCCTCTTTAGCCGTACTACCAAACATTGACGTTTTTACAACCTCGCCTGAACGATTTAACTTGACAGATAGTAACCGTTTTGCCACGTTTGCATTTAGAAGCGTTTTAAAATGGCCAAAAAAGAAAAACGCCTGTAAACGAAACACGGCGAAACGCGAGTTACCGCGTTTAGCGATTGAAATGCCTCTAAACACAGCTTCTGAACCCATTTTTTTTGCGTTCCAAACTCAACTGCCTAGAAAGGACTATAAAATGACCCTGTGTACATGTACTGATAAGATAACAGAGGAGAGTTCAAAAAAACGTCTGTTTAGCAGCAGCACAGTACATGAGGCTGGGGTCTCTCTCTCTCTCTCTCGTTTTTTATTATTATTTATTTCTGATGTGTTGGTGTTCTGGAGTAAATGCAGCTCTGGGTAAAACAAAAACTGTGTTGGTCTTCATTTCAGGCTGCCAACAAAACGTGGTTATTTTAAAGGGGGGGTGATTATTTTCTATACCCACTGTATATATATTCTGTGTGCGAGATATTTAAGTGAATGACACCATTCATATTGTGAGCCTATGTAAGGAGTTAGCGGTCCAAGAGTTGGGCTACACAACATCCTCTATGCATACCCCCGTCCAGACTACATATCACATATAGGAACTGGAAGGCAGAATGTGTATTTTGCAATGCCCGCAATAAACCAGATAGATGTGGTAGCTGCATTAGTTTGCT
Organism: Lithobates septentrionalis; assembly: GCA_037952835.1. Lineage (NCBI taxonomy): Eukaryota > Metazoa > Chordata > Amphibia > Anura > Ranidae > Lithobates > Lithobates septentrionalis. The sequence goes on from JBBDGP010002447.1 coordinate 962,923, forward strand.
TTTTTTTTTTTTTTCAGGCGTTCTTTATTCTATTTTAATCTGGTGATCCAGCCAGTAAGTCACAAGCTCACCTACAGAATGTATATGTTTACATGGATGAGACAAACCACTTAAAGTGGAGTTCCACTCACTTTTACAACTCTTCAGCATCCCTCACTAAACTGTGCACTGTAAACGAATTGGATATATTTTTATTTTTTTTCTCAGCACCTACTGTATATCTGCTCTATTCATTTTTCACTTCCTCCTCCCTGGCTGTGGCCCATCACATCATTTCCTGTTTGCAATGCCCTCTGGGAAGGGGCGGCAACTTCCTCTGCTGTTGCTAGAGAAACCTGACCTGAAACCTATTACACTGCTTGTGCTGCACTGAGCATGTGCGAGATCTGCAAGGATGAGATCCAGGAAGAAATACAGTCTGGCTTCAGCTGCCCACACTTAAGATGGCCACGGCCTGCTGTAAGTTTATAAAATAAACTACTGCTATAAACTAAATTATTTATTCATGTAAAACCTTTATCCCAAAAGGAAAACAACTGTTTTCCATAACTGATTATAAAGTGTGAGCTGGAGTTTGGCTTCAATTTATTAGTGTATCTAAATCTATTACATCCAACACTACCTCTCAACCCTAAATCAAAAAAAAATTAATATAATGCAGCTTACCAATTCTTAAAATGTGGTGACTGCATTCTTTTTTTTTTTTTTTTTTAAAGGTGAAGTACAGCCAAAGCTTGTTTGGCCGTACCCCTCCTATGGATCACAGGAGTGCAGTTCGTTTTGCACTCCTGTGACCGTTTTTAGCAGACAGCGGGCTGAAGTCCGCTGTCTGCTGATGTCACTGACGTGCTCCAGGATTGGGCAAGATTACAACAATGGAGTTGGGATCCACCCACATGCCTGGACCACCACCTGGATCAGCCTCTCATCGAGCCGCTGAGAGCCTGAGCTTGCCGCTCCCGCCCCCCTCCACAGCCCAGAGCTCCAGTGAGCGGGGGGGGGGGGGCAGAGCAGAGAGCTGCATCAGAGGTGGTCCAGGCTCGGGCAAGATCACCACAATGGGGTCGGGATCCACCTACATGCCTTGACCGCCACCCGGCTCAGCTTCTCATTGAGATGCTGAGAGCCTGAGCTTGCAGTTCCCGCCACCTCCACAGCCCAGCGCTCCAATGAGCGTGGGGGAGGCAGAGCAGAGAGCTGCTGACTGTCACCAGCTCTCTGCTCAGGGAGCCCCGAGAACCAGTTGTTTGATCAGTCGGTTCTCAGTGTTAGAGCCGGCGGGGGACCGATACAGCATCCACCTAGTCAAGTATGATTCTGAAAGAGAAAAAACAAAACAAAAAACATACATCTCTTTTAAGCTCCCTTTTTTCCTTTCTTTTCATTTAGTGATATTGCAAGGAACTAGGGCTGAAACAACTAATCGATTAATCGACAACTAATCGATTATGAAATTAATCGATTACTATTTTCATAATCAATTAATCGTCCAGTGACATAATGGGGTTAGAAAAAACCCTAAAATGAGCCCCTATAGAAGAGCAAATAATCGCTACTGCAAATATTACTTTCACAGTTCTACACTAAAAAAAATTAACCCCTTACAGTAGTGATGATCTGCTTTTTTTTGTACTATAAAAAGGACTAATTTTAGTTTTTTTCACCCCATTACGTTACTAAACGTCTTAGACCTGGTTCACATCTATGTGTTTTTTGGTGCTTTTTGCAGAAACGCACTACAGTTCATTTACATGTTTTCCTATGGGACACGTTCACGCAAAACTGTGCTTTTTTGGTTCAATATACTTCAATTGAAAAGCTGCAGAAATGCATGTAATGCGTTTTTGCAGCAATTTGTGTTTTTTAATCTTCCCAACAAAAAATTGCCCAAAAAAATGCAAAAATGCAAATCACAGCAAAATCATGTATGCAGAAATCAAAACGCACTGCAAAAACAGATCAAAAGCAAACTGCATAGGTGTGTACCGAGCCTTATGCTGGCCACACAGATCAATTTTCAGACGAGAATATTCAGACGAAAAATCTTTGTACATTCGCTGAATGAAAAAACGAATGTTCTTAAAATGACATTATTTTTGAAGGAAGACATTGTTTTTGTTTTTAATAAAAGAATTGGATCACCGAGTCTGATATTTACCAGATTCACCCTTTAATAGTATATACAGTATATCTCCTCTAATAGTTTATACAGTGTATCTCTTCTAATAGTATATACAGTATATATCCTCTAATAGTATATACAGTATATCTCCTCTAATAGTTTATACAGTGTATCTCTTCTAATAGTATATATCCTCTAATAGTATATATCTCTTCTGTCTGTTATGCTCAGAGTGGATTCCCTAACCATATAGTTGGTTATTTATATTTACCACTGCATAGAGATATTTAAGAATAAATTACCTTTTTTTTTTTAAACTTTACACATTAACTTTTTTTTAAGGTTATTAACCGAATAATCGATTAATCGAAACAATAATCGGCCAACTAATCGATTATGAAAATAATCCTTAGTTGCAGCCCTACAAGGAACATTCTTCTTGTATTCGGGTGTCTCCTTTGGCCAGCCACTGTCAGTCTGGGGAGAGGGTAGTGTAAGAATAGCAGATTCACAAGGACTTCGCTAACAAAATTAAAACCAAACTCCAGATTCAAGATACCGCTTCTGCAACAGTTTCTATTTCTCCTTTTGGGATAAAGGTTTTACATAAATAAAAGCTGACCATTGTAAGCACCCCTGTCAGTGGTAAATAGTCTGTCTCAACCCACTAACTGCCAATTTAGCTGGACGGCTTGATCTATTAAAAAGGAAGTTGAAAAATAAAAGGGCTTACTGGCTGAATCAAAAAGGTAAAAATGAAGGGGGAAAGGCAAAAAAAAAAATTAAAACGAATGCAGCCATCACAATAAAGAATTGCTAATCTGCAATGTGTTAAACGTTTGCTTTTGGGTTAGTACCACTTTAAACCACACCTACCAGACATTTTAAATTTTATGTAAAGATTACTCTGGAGAGATCATGTAATATTTGCATAAAATATATTACACCATCTATGTTGTATATATACACACGAGACATTTTTGTATTTTATACCCTTTTTGATTATATAATATGCAAACAGATAGCAGTTGAGCCCCATACGTGGAATACATTAGATGTTATGGGTATGATTAGGCAGCAGTAAAGTATAACACAATGTGCAGTTCTGTGGAAAAGTATTTGCCCCATTCCTCATCTTTTTCCTTTCTTTTTTTCACATTTGTCACACCTAAAGTTTTACTAAACACATTCACTATATCTGGTCTCCCACAGAACATGGAAATGAAATTATTTTAGTAAATATAAAACTGCTAAACACCTTTTCTCATCAGCAGTATATAGCAGTCTTGCGACTTATATCAGTGTCTGGTTAAAGCTTGTAGGAGGAGTTTTCATGCTACTGCGACTGTCTTATGAGGCTGCAGAACCCCTTGCTCTCTGTCTGGACAGTGCTGATTGGGAGGGTGCATGTGATCAGCACAGGGCCAAAGAAGAAAGAAAAAAAAAAAAACTCTAGTAATACACATCAAACTGAGCATGTGCAGAGTGTCTTCAGGCTATGTATTAAAGTGGAGGGCCACCCTGAAAAAAAAAAAAAAAAAAATTCACCAAAAATCCTAAGAAAAAAAAACATTTGAAAAAAAAAATAAAAATTTTTTAAACTTACCTGAACCCTTGTTGCTAGGCAGTCTTCCTAATCTGCCTCTTCCTATTCCGCGGTGTGTTCTGCTCCTAGCTGAGCAGCCCCGTTGCCTTCTGGGAACTGTGTGTGTTCCCAGAAAACAACGGGGCCATTCACAGATCGCTCGTGCGTGCACAGTAGGAAACTGGCAGTGAAGACGCAAGGCTCCACTGCCTGTTTCCCTTACTTAGGGTGGCGGTGCCAGGACCCGAGAGCCAAGGGACGGGTCAGCTTCGGGCAGCCGACATCGCGGGCACCAGAGACAGGTAAGTACTTATTTAAAGTCAGCAGCTACAGTGTTTGTAGCTGCTGACTTTTAAATTTTTTTTTTCAGGGACGGAATCCCGCTTTAATTAAGAGATAGATTGGGGACTGTGGAAGAAGGGGAGGATCAGAGCAGACAGGATCAAGCAGCCTTTTAACAAAATGCAGAGGATTCATCGCTTATGTTCCACAGCGAGTATAACAAGCATACATTACTGCATATACAGACTGATTTTACCATTGTGGGTTTAGTAATACTTTAACCACTTCAGCCCTGGAAAGATTTACCCCCTTCCTGACCAGAGCATTTTTTTTTTATTTTTTTTTACGATTCGGCACTGCATCGCTTTTGCTGACAACTGCACAGTTATGCGATCCCTGTCATGTTGCTAGGCAGAACAGGCAAATGCCTTGTTTACATAGGCATCTCCCTGTTCTGCCTCTCTGTGCCACGATCGCGGGCCACCGGTTGACATTGAGTTTACGGGACCAGCGCGCCCGCTAGGCGGGAATTTCAAAGGGGCATATAGGTATGCCCTTTTGCCTACGTAAATCGGCGTTCGGCGATCAGCATGTGGTTAAATAATTCATATCAAACTGAATTTTTATATTACACAAAGATAACCCGAGTAAATACAAAATGCAGTTTTTTTAAATGATTTCATTTAAGGGTAAAAAGCTTTTCCAAATCTGCATGGCCCTATGTGAAAACGTAATTGCCCCTTCCTTGATAAATCATGAATGAAATGCGATTACCACATTTTGTGGAAAGACGAGTGAAATTTCACTTGCCACATCCAGGTCTGATCACTGCCAGACCTGTTGAATCAAGAAATCACTTAAATAGAAGCTGTCTGACAAAGTAAAGCGCGCTAAAAGGTCTCAAAGAGTAACACAGCATGCCACGATCTATAAAAATTCAAGAACAGATGAGAAAGTAATTGACATACATCAGTCTGGAAAGGGTTACAAAGCCATTTCTAAGGCTTTGGGACTCAAGTGAACCACGGGGAGAGCCATTATCCACAAATTGAGAAAACTTGGAACAGTGGTGAACCTTCCCAGGAGTGGCCGGCCTACAAAAATTACTCCAAGAGCATGACGACGACTCATCCAGGAGGTCATAAAAGAACCCAGAACAACATCTAATGACCTGCAGGCCTCACTTGCCTCAGGTAAGGTCAATGTTGATGATTCAACAACAAGAAAGAGACTGGGCAAAAATGGCGTCCATGGGAGAGTTCCAAGGCCAAAGCCATTGCTGACCAAAAAGAACACAAACGCTCATCTCACACTTACCAAATAACATCTTAAATATCCCCAAGACTTTTAAGCAAATATTCTGTGGACTGGGTTAGTCAAAAATGTAAGTTTTTGGAAGGTGTGCGTCTCGATACATCTGGCGTACAACTAACACAGCATTTCATACCAAGAACATCATACCAACAATCACACATGGTGGTGGTAGCGCGATGGTCTGGGGCTGGACGACTTGCCATAATTGATGGGACCATGAATTCTGCGCTCTACCAGAAAATCCTGAAGGAGCACGTCCGGTCATCAGTTTGTGACCTCAATCACACTTGGGTTATGCAGTAGGACAATCGTGCAAAAACACTCCAGCAAGTCCACCACTGATTGGCTCAAAAAAAGACAAAATTAAGATTTTGAAGTGGGGCCTAGTCAAAGCCCGGACTTAAATCCCATTGAGATGCTGTATCATCACCTTAAACAGACCGTTCATACTGGAAAACCCTCCAATGTGGCTGAAGCAAAACAATTCTGCAAAGAAGAGTAACCAAAAATTCCTCCACAGTGATGTGAAATGCTCATTGCCAGTTATGGCAAAGGCTTGGTTGCAGTTGTTGCTGCCAAGGGTGGCACAACCAGTTATTAGGTTCAGGCCAGGGGCAATTACTTTTTCACATAGGGCCAGGTGGGTTTGGACAGCTTTTTTCCCCCTAAAATGAAATATTTAAAAACTGCATTTTGTATATACTCGGGTTATCTTTATGGAATATACAGAATGACAAACATGAAAAAAAAAAAAAATCAGGTAAGGGGACAAATACTTTTTCACAGCACTGTAAATGACATAACTTTGTATTTTACATGGACTCTGTATTACCCCTGTCAATGGGACCTGTCGGTATTGGACTCCAAAATAATGAGAAGACTCAGAGTCCGGGGCAGAGGGCCCTATAAAAGATATATTGCAGGTTATGTGTACCCCTGGGCAGAATTCTGTAATACCCCTGTATTTTCTTTATACTCCAGTATAGTATAAATTAGTTTTGCCCCCCCCTTTTAACAAATGTAATAAATTTTGTTTCCCCTTGGCTGGACTCTGCATCACCCCGATACATGGGAACTGTCATTGTACTCCATTATAATATGCTTCAGAGTCTAAAGCAGGGATAGGCAAACTGAAGCTCTTCAGCTGTTGTGGAACTACAAGTCCCATCATGCCTCTGCGAGTAACGATTGTGACTGTCAGTCTAGCAATGCCTCGTGGGACACGTAGTCCTACAACAGATAGAGAACTACAGTTTGCCTACCGCTGGTCTAAAGGAAGAGGTGGAGGGGTCTCTATATTTGAGAATAATACTACTCCAGTACAATGATATAGAGTTTGAGAAGGTTTCTGTAATAGAGATATATTGTATGATCTGTGTACTCCAGTATTCATGATATGGCTCAGAGACTGGGGGGGGGGGGGTCCCCTATAGCAGATATGCATAGAATGGTCTCTGTTCCCTGGGCTGGACCTGTATATAAAAGACCAGTTTTTCTATTACAGAAAAATGAGATGACTCAAGAGTATTGGGGTGAGGGGTGCCTGAACAGAAGCATTGTATATTGTGTGTCTCGGGGGCTGGTTCTATATACTAAACATGACTTTATTGTACTCCAATATGAGTCAGAGTCTTGGGAATTTTTACACTATACATTGTATGCTGTGTGACCCCTAGAATTGATGCTGTATATTACTCAGAGACTGAAGGGATCGGTCATTATAATACTGTAGATATACATTGGGGAAAGGACAGAATGTGCAGCAGCTGTGTACAGTGACCAATCAGCTTCTGCGTGTTCCGTTAAGCTTTGACAATGAAAGATAGAAGTCGATTGGCTGCCATGCACAGCTGCTCCGGTCTTAGTATATTCCACTATATATGCTGAATGTCCCCAGGGCTGGACTCTGTATATTAGACTTGTCTGTATTGTACTTCAGTATGATATGATTCACAGACTGCGGGGGGGGGGGGGTTGTATAGTATACAGTGTACCTTCTATGTCCCTGGGGTTTGATTCTGTATATCAGACTTGTCTGTATTGTACTCTAATACACTGAGTCATATTATACTAGAGTGGTCCTTATAACAGATACACATTGTATGTTCTTGGTTCCCTGGGCTGGACTCTGAATATGAGACAAGTCTGTATAATACTTCTGTAAAATGATATGACTCAGAGTCTGGGGTCCCTATAATATCTGCTGTATGCGGTGTGTCCCCTGGTCTGGACTTTGCATATTTCTCTATATAATGGTATGGCTCGGAGTCTGGAGAGGGAAGGTTGGGGGGTGATGGGGGGAAGTATGTTGCATTCCCTCTGTAAATAACTCCACTATAACATGAATCAGAGTCTAAGGGACCCTACACTGTGTTGTGTGTCCCCTAGCCTGGACTCTGCACATCATTCCATATAATAGTATGGCTTAAAATCTGGAGAGGGAAGGGGTGGGGGTGATGGGGGGGTGTATGTTGCATATCCCCTGTATATTACTCCAGTATAACACGAGTCTAAGAAATCCTACACTGTATTCAGTGTGTTCCCTGGTCTGGATTCTGTATACTACTCCATATAACGGTATGGGGCTCAGAGTCAGGAAGGGGAGGGGGGTCCCTATACTGTATACTACTCCAGTATAATACGAGTCAGTCTGAGGTGACCCTGCATTGCATGCTGTGCCCCCACCTATGGCTGAACCCTGTATACAGAACCTGCCTATATATAACTCCAATATAATAAGACTCAGAATCTGGGGTCCCTATAACATACACTGTGTGCCCCTTGTATACTTATATGATTCATAGCCTGATGGGTCCCTGCAGTGTATGCAATCCCCAGCCCCCCATGGCTTAACCCTGTATACAGACCTGACTAAATATAACTTCAATATAATAAGGCTCAGAATCTGGTGGTCCTTATAACACACACTGTGTGCCCCCCCCCATATACTGATGACTCAGAGCCTTAGGGGTCCCTACATTGCATGCCCCCCCCCCCCCCCAAAATGGCAGAACCCTGTATACAAGACCTGCCTATATATCACTCCAATATAATAAGGCTCAGAATCTGGCGGTCCCTATAACATACACTGTGTGCCCCCCCCCCCCCCCCCCCAAAATGGCAGAACCCTGTATACAAGACCTGCCTATATATCACTCCAATATAATAAGGCTCAGAATCTGGCGGTCCCTATAACATACACTGATGACTCAGAGCCTTAGGGGTCCCTACATTGCATGCCCCCCCCCCCCCCCAAAATGGCAGAACCCTGTATACAAGACCTGCCTAAATATAACTCCAATATAATAAGGCTCAGAATCTGGCGGTCCCTGTAACACACACAGTGTGCCCCCCCCATATACTGATGACGTAGAGACTTAGGGGTCCCTACATTGTATGCTTCCCCCCCTCCCATATGGCGGAACCCTGTATACAGGACCTGCCTAAATATAACTCCAATATAATAAGACTCAGAATCTGGGGTCCCTATAACATACACTGTGTGCCCCCTGTATACTTATATGATTCAGAGCCTGACGGGTCCCTACATTATATGCTATCCCTAGCCCCCCATGGCTTAACCCTGTATGCAGACCTGCCTAAATATAAAACTCCAATATAATAAGACTCAGAATCTGGTGGTCCCTATAACATACACTGTGTGCCCCCCCCCATATACTAATGACTCAGAGCCTTAGGGGTCCCTACATTGTATGCTCCCCCCCCCCCCAAATGGCAGAACCCTGTATACAGAACCTGTCTATATATATATCTCTCCAATATAAGGCTCAGAATCTGGCAGTCCCTATAACACACACTGTGTGCCTCCTGTATACTGCAGTGTTAATTTCGTTGACTAAAACATTTTAGTCAACTAAATGAATATTATTTTAGTTGACTAAAATACGACTAAAACAACTGAGATGACTAAAATGGGACTAAAACTAAAATGCCATTTTAGTCAAAGGACTAAGACTAAAACTAAATTGGAAATTTGACTTCAAAATGAACACTGGTCTGCCGTGCATGTTCATACCTCAATACCCTAAATAATAACATATTAGATTTTTCACTCCAGCAGTATATAATGAGTTTGGAAATTGTAGAAGAAATGTTAACAGATGCATTACAATTTAATTACACCCATTAGATTTTTGACGACTAAAATGAGTTTTAGTCGACTAAAATGTACTGGAGATTTAGTCGACTAAAACAATTGCAGAAGACTAAAATAGGACTAAAACTAAAATGCCATTTTAGCCCTAAGAATAAAACTAAATCGAAATTTGCTGCCAAAATTACATGGGCATACTATGACTCAGAGCCTGGGGGTCCCTATAACATACACTGTATTAGGGGTCGACCGATATCGGGTTTTTTTGGTGCCGATACGATACAGATATTTCGGTCACCCCTCATTCTCTGATGATATTCTGTACATTTTACATTTTTACACTGTCCTTTTTACATTTCTTTTTTTTTTTTTAGCACTGTTATTGCTGTCACAAGGAATATAAACATCCCTTGTGACAGTAATAGGCAGTGACAGGTACTCTCTATGGAGGGGTCGGGTGGTCTATAAAGACCCCAAACCCCAACTCTGCACTTGAAAGTATTGAAAACGTCAAGATCGCCGTTTAATACTTTCTATGTCTTTAACCACCTCAATACTGGGCATTTTCACCCCCTTCCTGCCCAAGCCATTTTTCAGTTTTCAGCGCTGTCGCACTTTGAATGACAATTGCGCGGTCATACAACACTGTACCCAAATGAAATTGTTATAATTTTTTCCCCACAAATAGAGCTTTCTTTTGGTGGTATTTGATCACCTCTGCGGTTTTTATTTTTTGCGCTATAAACAAAAGAAGAGTGACAAGTTTTAAAAAAAACACAATAATTTTTACCTTTTGCGATAATAAATATCCAATTTTTTTTTCTTTAAAACAAATTTTTTCTCAGTTTAGGCCGATATGTATTCTTGTACATATTTTTGTTAAAAAAAAAAAAAAAATCGCAATAAGCGTATATTGATTGGTTTGCGCAAAAGTTATAGCGTCTACAAAATAGGGGATAGATTTATAACATTTTTATTTTTTTTTATTTTTTTTACTAGTAATGGCGGCGATTTTTATCGTGACTGCGATATTGCGGCGGACACATCGGACACTTTTGACACATATTTGGGACCATTCACATTTATACAGCGATCCGTGCTATAAAAATGCATTGATTACTGTATAAATGTGACAGGCAGGGAAGGGGTTAACACTAGGTGGTGATCGAGGGGTTAACTGTGTTGCTAGGGAGTGATTCTAACTGTAGGGGGCGGGGACTCACTAGGGGAGGAGACCGATCGGTGTTCCGCTGTACTGGGAACATACCATCGGTCTCCTCTCCTCTGACAGGACCGTGGATCTGTGTGTTTACACACACTGATCCACGGTCCTGCTGTGTTACCGGTAATAGCGGGTGCCCGGCGGACATCGCGGCCGCCGGGCACGCGCACCGGGTGCCTAGTGGCACGCCCCCTGGTGGCCTAGGAAAGCGAGGACGTCATATGACGCCCGCCCGCCACGAGAGCTGCGCCGCCAGGCCGTCAATTGACGGCCGGCGGTCGGCAAGCAGTTAAAACTAGCGCCTTTAGGATGCCAGTAATTCGGGAAGTGACGTCATGACATCGCCTCCGGGTTACTAGATCCGAGACCCGACCGAAGCATCGGCTGTGTTCATGTCTTTGGCCAGCCGGCGGACGTGTCGGCTGGTCGCTCGGGCCTCCCGGTGGGACGGGTGAGCCCGGGCGAGCGGCGGGACAGACGTCCCCTCCCGCTGCTTGTAATAACAGCTGAGCCAAGCCGGTTGTCAGGGGCGTTGCTAGGTCTACAAAAGATCTGGGGCTAGAGCCCACAGCAGCGTAATAAAGAAAGTCATATGCTTGGGCGGGCATACACATGTATATAATATACATGTGTGTGTGTATATATCCCCAGAAAGCCTCCCCCTTGCATTAGGGTCCTCAGAGAGCCTCGCCCTTAAATCAGGGTCCCCAGAGAGCCCCCCACTTACATCAAGGTCCCCAGAGAGCCTCACCTCCCCTTGGGGACCCCTGCAGAGACTCGGGGCTATGGGCCCCAGATTTGGGGCTATAGCCCCAAAAGCCACCCCCTTGCGACGCCACTGCCGGTTGTTATTACAATAAAGCTGACAGTCCGCTCGAAAGAACGGTACCGGGCTGACACCTGCATGCATCATCCTGGTAAAACCCCTTGAAGTAATATCGGTAATATCGGGTACGTTTGTGACCGATTCTACACTGTGTGCCCCCCTGTATACTGATATGACACAGAGTCTGGGGGTCCCTACATTGTATGCCCCCCACGGCTAGAAGCTGTAGACATATATATATATATATCCCCAATATAATAAGACTAATGCCCCGTACACACGGTCGGACTTTCCGACAACAAGCTCACATCTAACATTTGTTGTCGGAAAATCCTATCGTGTGTACGCGGCATAAGGATATGGGGGGGTCCCTATAATCTACATTGGGGTGAAACTATCAAAACTGGAGCAGCTGTGCATGGCTGGCAACCAATCAGATTCTACCACCAGCTTGTTCAGTTAAGCTTTGAAAATAAAACCTAGAATCTGATTGGTTGCCAGCCTCCCCCCCCCCTGGTTTGCACTCTGTATATGGTTCAGGGTGTGGATTGGGGGTCCCCCATCCCGTGTCAGGGGGGTGGGGGTGTCTTCTGTACCCGGTGCTCTCCCCCCTCCCCTACACAGAGTCACATGAGTTCTCCAGCCGACCACTGCAAGCAGGAGAGGGGGGAAAAGTAAAGATGGCGGCTCTGGACTCACTCCTGCCACCCACACGCACACCAGAGGCCTTCACTCACCCGCTGTTTGGTCCTCCTGCTCTCACCGCGGTCCGCGGTCCCCGGTTCCCGCCTCCGGTGCTCGGCTCTTAGCGGCTCCGCCAGCAGCCATTCATCGCCAGCTAAGGAGAGACGCAGCGATCGCCGATCACACTGAGCCAGACTGTGGAGAGATAGGCAAGGCCGCGTTAAAGGAGCGCCGATCACAGCGAGCCAGACGGCATAAGAAAAGATAGGCAAGGCAGCATCAGCAGAGGGAGGAGCGCATCGCGCCAGACTATAGGGAGATTAGGCAGTCGAGGTTAATAGTTAGCCGATCGCATCGAGCCAGACAGTGGATGAGACGGCGGACAGGGGAAAGCAACCGAGCGCCGATATGAATGAGATAGACGGCGGGCGACCGCGATGAATGGAGATGGGCTCGGCGGTGTAGTTACGGTATAAATGTGCGGCTGAATAGAGAGGCGGGATGGTAAGAAAAGAGGCGGCGAGTGATTGACAGCAGAGAAAAGAAATGGGCTAAAACAGTCACCGATACATGGAGCGGGCAAGCTGGGATCTTCGTGGGGGAAGAAACCAACGCGGGGCGCTACGTACCGAGCACGGTAACCCGACTGAGGGACGATCAGGTGGACCACGGATAAGGCAGACGGCTGATCGGAGCCCCAGACTATGGATCGCATAGGCAGGCTGAAGAGAACGATCGCCGAATCATCGACCAGACAGACTACCCAGGAGCGTCAATGGAGCGCCGAGCCGGGGCCAGCTCAGGACCCGCACTGGAGGAGGAAGGAATGGGGAGAGCCGAGCTCATCGAGCCGCCTGCGGTGGAAGGAGCGCCGAGCTTGGCGAGCAGACAATGGGCGAGATAGGCAGGGCGGCGAGCAGATCGCGGAATCACGGAGCAGACACCCAGGGGAGACGAGTGGAACCTCGAGCTTCCAAGAATAGACAGAAAGGGAATCCAAACAAAGGAGAGAAAAGCTGACGGTCGAGCGATCGATTCAGACAACGCTGAACGGACGGAGAAATCGATAAAGACGGGAAGAAGCAGAGAATACTCGGGGACCGTGTTATTATCCATCATCATTATTAATAAAATGTTCGGTTATTATAACATTGTATTGTTATTGTAGCACATCTGATGTCATTCTTCGCATGTAGTTAGAGAACATCCAACAGAACCCCCACCGAAGGGGAATCCTGTCCTGAGACCACCGCAAAATGCTATCTGCCTGGCTGCTTCTGCCTTAAGAGTCACTGGACCCAGAGCCAGCCTGCAAATGAGGAAAGTCATAAGTTCTTTTCATGCTGGCTATGGATCTGCGAATGCCATCAGATCACCATGACAGCCATGTCAATAGCATTTCCAATCTGGGTCAGCAGCAGTATAACTCCCTTACTAGTCGTCGCCGCCGCCCCACCCCAGCTCTTACAAGTTCAGAACGGTAGGTGCTTTTTTAAGCACAGTGCCACTGACAACTTAGAGTAGGGTTAACATTTGTCCAGGATTCACCCGGACAGTCCGGGTTTTGAATCATGTCCGGGTTTCAGGCAGACTGAGGCCCGGACACATTATTCAGACCAGGCTGTGGCTCCCCAAGTAACCGAGATAGTTACACACAAATCTGTTGCCGTCCGGGAGCTGTGGGCAGATGTCTGGGGGTAGGTTCGGCATCACTGGGGGGGGGGGGAGGGACTGGGGGGGGGGGAGGCAGGGCAATTATGTCAGCAAGAGTAATTCGGCCACACCCACTGTTCACTGCAGCATGCTATGTGCACCGCATTACTACTCTCCTCGGGGCATCCAAAGGTGTCCCAGGCCGCTAAAGTCTTCGGGTTTGGCTTGACGAAAAGGAGGCAATGTCAGGACTGTAGCATGGAGCCGAGGAGGAGTTTCACAGCACTTCTCCGTCTCCATGCAGCCGTGACAGGCGGGGAAAGACACCTCGGGCAGCACTGTGGGCAGTTGTGGCACCAACCAGCAAATGTGGGTCATGTCCCCTCTGGGTGCCTGGCGCTAACACACAGAAGCAGGTGGAGTGCTTCTGTGTGAGAAACAGCCCAGTTCCACGAGTGCCGACAGGCAGAATCGGGGCTGTTGAGAGCCGGCATGGGGACAGCTGAGAGGCGGGATCTGGAGCCGCTGAGACCCGGCATGGGGACCGCTGAGAGGTGGGATCTGGAGCCGCTAAATCCCGGCATGGGGACCCCTGAGAGGCAGGATCTGGAGCCACTGAGACTCGGCATGGGGACCGATGAGAGGCGGGATCTGGAGCCGCTGAGACCAGGCATAGGGACAGCTGAGAGGCGGGATCTGGAGCCGCTGAGACCCGGCATAGGGACAGGTGGGATCTGGAGCCACTGGGACTCCGCATAGGGACAGTTGAGAGGCAGGATCTGGAGCCGCTGAGCCTCAGCATAGGGAAAGCTGAGAGGCGGGATCTGGAGCCGCTGAGACCAAGCATTGGGACAGCTGAGAGGCGGGATCTGGAGCCGCTGAAACCCGGCATAGGGACCCCTGAGAGGCGGGATCTGGAGCCGCTGAGACTAGGCATGGGGACCACTGAGAGGCGGGATCTGGAGCCGCTGAGACCCAGCATGGGGACAGCTGAGAGCTGGGATCTGGAGCCGCTGAGCCTCAGCATAGGGAACGCTGAGAGGCCAGATCTGGAGCCGCTGAGACCTGGCATAGGGAACGCTGAGAGGCGGAATCTGGAGCCACTAAGACCCAGCAAGGGGACCTCTGAGAGGGGGATCTGGAGCCGCTGAGACCCAGCATGGGGACCGCTGAGAGGCGGGATCTGGGGGCGGAGCTGAGAGGTAACCTGCAAATGATGTCATCAGTTGCTAGGACTCCAGCAATCCTAACAACCGGTGACTGAATTGAGGAAGGGGGGGGAGCAGAGAAAGCCGACCAGATATTCTCCCAAGAATCCTCACTTGGTGCTGTGTGTGAGAACACACATTGCATCCTTTGAGGATACCACTATGGAGTGGAGTCCAGGGCTGGAACTTGTTCCAGCCCTGGGTTCTGGGACTGCAGCCCAGATCCGCGGGACCCCGGGGCTTACTTCAAATCGCAGGACGGTCCCGTGGAATCCGGGACAGTTGGGAGGGTATGCTATTGGGCTCCCGCTAACCCTTTCAACGTCAGAGCCCTTTATACATGCATGATAAAATGCACCTCCTAGGCTACATTCACACCAGCAATTAAAGCCCGTGCAAATTTTAGCGGCAGTTCCCGCTGCAGCTCTCAGCGGCTAGGTGCGGCCGCCGGCCCTGTTCACTATGACAGGTTGCCGGTGGCTGCAGCTATTCGCAGCTCTCTGCAAGCTAGCGATTACCCGCAGTGATCACTGCTGGACAACTGAGAGCTGCAGCAAGAATCAGAAGATTCCTGCCACTAAAATTCACACCGGCCTTAATCGCCAGTGTGAATGTCTGAAGATTACTTGAAACCCCCATAATTTCCAAGAGCAGAGACCCTGTAGAATAACATGGTGTCAGTTGCCATTTTTGTGCTGCTGTTTATCAAATCTATCTTTTCAAGTGTAGCGGTACCCATGTAGGGGCTGCTGAGTGTTGTAGTCCGTCTGTCACCCTGCCTAGCCAGGCACACAGTTCACGTTTACCCTCAGGCAGAAAACCAGGCCTTGAACTTTGGTTTTTATTTTATTGAGGGGTATTAAACTTGGATGGGGTAAGGGAGTATGGGATGCCCACTTGATTGAAGCACAATGTACACGGGACTCAACCTATATACTCTCTATGTATATACACCTCCACACTTCAGCTCCAGCACAACTCTTGCTTGCAGACTATATCTCCTCAACACCTCCAGCACATCACTTGCTTTCTCTTCCAGGACCAGCTAGCACTGATTTGCAGGCCTGACACTGGCTCAGCCAGGCTTAAAGTGAATGCCCTTTACAGGCAGGGACCCCAGGCCCCTATGGGGTAGCAAAAATGTAGAAAGTCCCAGTGCTAGCTGTCCTTGTGGCTAATGCTCCCAGTACCACCTCTTCAGGCACTGCCAGCCCTCCTGGCTGCAGCTGCCCCTCTCCACTGCCCGTGCCACCACAGTCCACTCCACTGGCTCTGCACCCATCCCAGACTGCAATCTCTCAGGTGTTCCTTCCCAGTCCTCTCCTGGCTGTGTGTCACTCACCAGCCCTCTTGGCTGCGACCTGTTGTTCCTCCCTGGAGACACTTCCTGGCAGTGCTCCCCTGCTGTCCTCTCTTTGCTCCCATGCCACCTATCCAGGACCCCTCCGTGTGTCGTGAGAAGGTTTCTGTCACCCACCCCCCCAGACTAGGGAGCTCCTTCGAAGGCCCCAACAGCCTAGCACTCCATCTCCAGCTTCCACCCGAACAACTCCTCCCCAGGGCTGACCCTGGATATTTAAGGAGGTCTGCCCCCTGCCAATCCAAGTTGGGGCTTGGTCAGGGATCCTCAGAATACCCTAGGCAGCTCCACCTTTCCTCTCCTCATTCCTTTACAGAAGATCCTTTCCAGAAGATACTAGAATATTCTGGAAAGAAGTGAGAGGTCTTGGTGATGTTGCCTGTGAGTCACCAGCTCTGCTCTGAGTTACTCCCAACCCAGATCAAAACACACCAGCCAAGACTGGCAATTTACCTAC
Organism: Lithobates septentrionalis; assembly: GCA_037952835.1. NCBI lineage: Eukaryota > Metazoa > Chordata > Amphibia > Anura > Ranidae > Lithobates > Lithobates septentrionalis. The sequence goes on from JBBDGP010002447.1 coordinate 979,750, forward strand.
TCATCCAAAAAAACAACACTGTCACTTCTAAAACACTAGAGGGTGCTACACAAGTGATTGTAAAGCCTATTTTTTTTTATTATTAAAATAACAAACATGTAGTTAACTCCAACCTACCCTTTATACCAATAGTTATCTCTTGCTATAAAGATAGGTTGGAGATAACTCTTGCTATAAAGGTAGGTTGGAGTTAACTCTTGCTATAAAGGTAGGTTGGCGTTATCTCTTGCTATAAAGGTAGGTTGAAGTTAACTCTTGCTATAAAGGTAAGTTGAAGTTCACTCTTGCTATAAAGGTAGGTTGGAGTTAACTCTTGCTATAAAGGTAGGTTGAAGGTAACTCTTGCTATAAAGGTAAGTTGGAGTTCACTCTTGCTATAAAGGTAGGTTGGAGTTAACTCTTGCTATAAAGGTAGGTTGGTGTTATCGCTTGCTATAAAGGTAAGTCGAAGTTTACTCTTGCTATAAAGGTAGGTTGGAGGTAACTCTTGCTATAAAGGTAAGTTGGAGTTAACTCTTGCTATAAAGGTAGGTTGGAGTTAACTCCAACCTACCTTTATAGCAAGAGTTAACTCCAACCTACCTTTATAGCAAGAGATAACGCCAACCTACATTTATAGCAAGAGTTACCTCCAACTTACCTTTATAGCAAGAGATAACGCCAACCTACCTTTATAGCAAGAGTTAACTCCATCCTACCTTTATACCAAGAGTTAATACAGTAGTAAAGTGCAAAAAAAATTGGGCCCCTGCAGGATAATAGCATAATGTGCTAGTATGCATCACATACTAGCACATTATGAAAAACTTACCTTAGTACTGAAGCCCTCCAGTGGTGCGCTGTCACAGCTCCCTGGCGCTTCCATTTTCACCCATCTTCCATCTTTGCCGTTGTGAATGTAGCCTTAGGCCAGAAGATTACTTGAAACCCCCAAACATTCCATATTTTCCAAGAGCAAAGACCCTGTAGAATAACATGGTGGCAGTTGCCATTTTTTGGAGGTGGCAACCCTAACTTCAACCTACCTTTATAGCAAGAGTTAACTCCAACCTACCTTTATAGCAAGAGTTAACTCCAACCTAACTTCAAATCAAGAGTTAACTCCAACCTACCTTTATACCAAGAGTTAACTCCAACCTTACTTTATTCAAAGAGTTAATGCCGTAGTAAACTGCAAAAAAAATTGGGCCCCCGCAGGATAATAGCATAATGTGCTAGTATGCATTGCATACTAGCACATTATGAAAGACTTGCCTTAGAACTGAAGCCCTCCAGCTAAGAGCTCTCACGGCTCCCTGGCACTTCCATCTTCTTCCTTCCAGGTTTGCGGGCTTCGGCTGTTTAACTGGCCGAGCCGCAATGGCGTCACTCCCACGCATGCATACGAGAGTCACAGCCGTGGCATGCCTCGCTCTCAATGGACGGCACACCATGCATTGAGAGCGCAGTGCGCCAGCAATGTCACCGGCTGCTACTATAGTAAATAGTTCCTAAACGGTTCTCCTTTTCGGAGATAAATACTGTACCTACAGGAAAGCTTAATTTTAGGCTTACTTGTAAGTACAAGTAAACCATGAGGACTGTACTACCACTTTAACTCCAACCTACCTTTATACCAAGAGTTAAAGCAGTAGTAAACCGCAAAGAAAAAATCCAAAAATTGGGCCCCTGCAGGACAATACCAGTTGAGTTACTCCCTCAAAAGTATTCATGGGATTAACCTGGTGGGTGTTGTATCCTTATTATTCCATTTGTAATTGAGCTTGAGTGCAGCACACAATAATAGGAATTTTTGTGAAATTTCTGATATTTTGATGCTTCTTCTGAGCAGTGCCCCTGCGCAGGCTAACTGCTCGTGTTTTCTTTTGCTTTTGTGCACTGTAATGCCCTGTACACACGATAGGATTTTCCGATGGAAAATGTGTGATAGGACCTTGTTGTCGGAAATTCCGATCGTGTGTACACAAATCTCACAGGAAGTGAGAGGAAATCCCTCCAAAGTAGGGTTGCCACCTGTCTGGGATTCACCCAGACAGTTCGGGTTCGGAATCATGTGTCCGGGTTTCAAGCTGCCTGAAACCCGGACACATTATTCAGACTGGACTATGGCCTCCCAGCAGGGTTGCTGGCTGCAGTTGTGTAAGCTGAGAGTGTCTGTTACTCTCTTTCACACTGCCCAAAGTCAGCACTTACAAACCCCCCAACATACAGATGGGAGAGGAGAGAGGGCTCGATCTGCTCCTCTTCCTCCCACCCCTACCCCTCTGTGTCTGCCCGCACTCCAATCCACAGCACTGTGCCTCAGAAAAAGGGAAGTGGGGGGCTGGAAATTTGAAGTCCAGCAGCCTCAGATACATCTGGATGAGAGGTGCTGACTCAGGGGTGAGTGAGCTCACCATCCATCTCTGTCTGTGACTGAAGTCTCCCCCTTCTCTCACATGCCTCTGAGTGAGTACACTAAGGTAAATCAGGGTTCTCAGAGCACCCCCTATATCACAGATCCCCTTTACACCAGAGGCCACAGTGTTCCCCCTTACATCAGAGTCCTCTCCGTACATCAGAGTTCTCAGTGTCCCCCCTTACATCAGAGTCCTCTCCGTACATCAGAGTTCTCAGTGTTCCCCCTTAGATCAGGATTCCCAGAGCATCCCTTATGTTAGAGTCCCCAGAGTTCTCCCTTACATCAGAGTCTGCAGAGTCCCCCCTTACAGTGAAAGGGAACTCTGCAAGTTCAGATGTAAAAGGGGAACTCTGTGGACTCTGATGTAAAGGGGGACTCTTGTGATTAACTTCATATGATTAGAAATGTTATTTACCGTAATTGCAAAATATATGTATAGTTTATAATATAAAAAAAAAATTGCTGTGCTCCGCTAAAGGTGGCAACGCTACTCCAAAGTGAGGAAATCCCTAGTTAGTGTCCCCTTTGGAGGATATCCCCCCTATTCCTGTTCTAGTGACAACCCAAATTTTGGAATTTCTTTCACTCTCAGTGATAACAGTAAACAGGATATATAGAGGGGGTGAATGGGGAAACAGACAGCAATAAAAACCTGACAGGTGTTCTAATCCATCTCCCCTCTATCCAAAACTAAAAAAGTTTTGCCTTTAGTTACACTTTAATAATCACTATTTCCCATAATGGCTGGTATTTTCTGCAAGTTCTATATCATTCCAGCACATTGTCCAAAAGCAGTAGCAATGCTCTCTCTCTCTCTCTCTCTCTCCCCTTACTGGACATGGAAGCAGCAGTGGGAGTCGTTGGCTCCTACTGCTGTCAATCAAATTCCGTGAGGAGGGAGCGGAGGGCGGCGATGAGTTGGGCTATGTGGGTCAATGGTCACACACAGCCCAGCTTTGGAGAGAGCTTGCAGGAGTGCCCTTATAACAAGCGCTTGCTATGGGGGCATTCAGAAGGGAGGAGGAGCCAGGAGCACTGACTGGGAACCCCAGAAGAGGAGGGTCAGGGCCGTTATGTGCAAAACCATTACACAAAGCAGGTAAGTATGACATGATTATTATTAAAAAGATCTAACCTTTAGAAAGACCTGGTTCACAATGATAGCGGGAGCAGAACTCGCACAATTTCATTCCCGCATTTCAGTCCTGACTTCGGGGGGCGATTTCAGAGACACCTGTGCGGGTTGCTGCACAGATGTCAATGGAAATCGCCAAAAGTAGTACAGAAACCGATTCGGCTGGTGCCATTGCCGCCAATTTGGCATGTGATTTGACATGTCAAATCGCATGCCAAATCGCTCCAATGTGAACCAGGGCTGAAGCTGAACTCCAGGCTTCAGGAACGCATGGCCATGCCCCACCAGCCGGGGTGGGTGTGCCATGCTCCCCACCATCAGCAAATCAACGGTCAAGGTCCTGCGCATGCACGATGAGCGCGCGATCACGGTGGGCATGCGCGGGCATTCAGCGCCATATATAAGACCCTTTCCTGCTGTACGCACACTGCAGACTTTGCCAGACTGGATGGCGTGTCTTATGGACCCCCTGCACACAGGGATTTAGCATTTGTGTTTATCCCTGAAGGTAGATATCCCTATTAGGGAGATTCTCTGTAGTTTTTATGTGTGAAAACAAACAGCAGCATAGATGTCTGTTATGCTACCAGGATGTTCCATTGTACTTACAGCTTAAAGCGGAGGGCCACCCTAAAATAAAAAATTGCATTAATATTCTTAAAAAAAAAAAAAAAACATTTGATAAATTTTTTTTTTTTTAACTTACCTGAAACCCCTGTTGCTAGGCAGTCTTCCTAATCTGCCTCTTCCTATTCCGCGGCGCTTCCTCCTCTTCGGCGAGCGGCCCCGTTGCCTTCTGAGACATGTGTGTGTGCCAGGAAACAACGGGGCCATTCACAAAGTGCCACGCGACTCGCACATGCGCAATAGGAAATCGGGCAGTGAAGCTGCAAGACTCCACTGCCTGTTTCCCTTTGTTAAGATGGAGGTACACCATGCTCGGTATGTCTGTTAAAATTATGTCTTGCATTACAAACTATGTTATGTTTTACTATATCCTTTGTTTTTCATTAGAATTTAAAATCTCCTATACAAATACCCCTGATGAAAGGACTTTGAACCTGAAACGCGTTGGGTACCAGATAGCCTTCCCTGGATTTGGTTACCGGAAAGTATTTTTCGTTTACTGGAGAGAAACTACTCTATATACGTACTTCTGTATTCTACTGCAAGATATTGTATTATGTGTGTTTGATGTACATGTTTGTTTTAATAATCATCGCATGATGATTTTTTAGTTTCTATTTGTATCAATAAAACAATTTTACTTATTCCATTAGTGTTTTTGCCAATTTAAAGTAACAATTTGGGGGGGTATACTTACTTTCTCTTTTTAACTAATGAAACCACCAAGCTCCTCATTCACTCCCTTGTTATCTCTCGCCTTGACTATTGCAACTCCCTTCTCATTGGCCTGCCTCTCCATAGGCTCCTCCCCTTTTCAGTCTATCATGAATGCCGCTGCCAGACTTATCCACCTTACCAACCGCTCAGTGTCTGCCACCCCTCTCTGCCAATCCCTACACTTGCTCCCGATCGACCCAGCAAATTAAATTCAAAATACTAACCACAACATACAAAGTCATTCACAAATCTGCCCCGAGCTACATCACCAATCTTGTCTCCAAATATCACTCAAAACCGTCCTCTCTGCTCCTCTCAAGACCTCCTGCTCTCTAGTTCCCTTGTCTCCTCCTCTCATGCTCGTCTCCAGGACTTCTTCAGAGCCTCTCCCATCCTCTGGAACTCCCTACCCCAATCAGTCCAGCTATCTCCTACTCTGGCTGGCTGCAGGCGATCCTTGAAAACTCATCTCTTCAGGAAAGCCTATCATGTCTCCAACTAATCTTCTACCACTTCCATCAGCTCATTCCCCACAGTTACAGCCTTTTGTACCACCTGCCCCACCCTATTAGATTGTGAGTTCTTCTGATCAGGGCCCTTTTAACCCTATTGTATTTTATTATATGGTAACTGTATTGTCTCCCTTTTATATTGTAAAGCGCTGCGTAAACTGTTGGCGCTCTATTAATCCTGTGTAATAATAATAACCTAGGGTGATCTGCATATGAAGCCTGCCTACTAGGACACACTCCTCCAGATTGACACCCGCACATCAAGGCTTTTTAATATTTGCACAACTCCTCCTGAGAGCCAACACACTGCTTATATCAGGGCTGACGGCTCTTGGGAGGAGTAATTAGCAGGGTGCTGTGATGTTTATAGGAATCAGCAATGGTCTGTCTGCATTGCATAGAGATGTACAAAGACCCAGTGGCGACATCAAAGAGTCTAAAATAAGGTGTGTAAAAAAAATACAAAAATAAAATAGATTTCATTCAAAATGTAATTGACATGTTGATGACGGGGTAAAGGAGGAACCAGGGAAGGCAAACTAAACAGATTGAACGTTATTTTATTTTATTTATTTTTTTCTTAAAAAGTGTTCATTCATTCATTTTGCATTTGTAATACTACATCTGTCATTCATAATAAGCTGTATTTTCGTATTGGCAGCTAAATATATGTTTATTTCTTAATTCTAAAATGCAAGTTACCTTGGAACGGCTTTTATGGCATTATGGCTTCTTTAGACTCACAGCTCTCCCGCTGATCTGTGCCAGTTCCACCTTTTGACATTATTTCTCTTCCGCATGGCAGAGCCAAGATCAATAGATAAGTGTGCAGTCATCCAGATTTCCTTGTCACCACAAGTGCTGCAGAACCGGCAGAACAGCCTGTGAATAATACATGCATTACGTGTTTATAGAGACTTATTGTGTAAAAGGAGGATGTGTTGTTAAGCAAATCTTTATATCACGTGCCCCTTTTTCCATGCAAGTGTTTACCTAATAACCCGCCACACAGCTGGGGGTATCTCACATACCTCCTATATACAGTATATATGCTGTATATATTTTCCCATAGTTCCCGTATACATTTCCCCATCATTTCTAGAGACTATTGTAAGAGCATGTTAGTGGGATAGGCTTATACTAGTGCTATATAGGGGCGGACTGACCATTGAGCCACTCGGGCACTGCCCGAGGTCCCTGGGCCACTAGGGGGCCCCATCAGGGTTGCCAGCCTCAGTAAAACCAGGGACAGTATGTAAAAATCTGTGGTTTTTTTTACATCTGTCTCTGAAATGTCCCTTACTGACATCCTTTTGGTCTAAAAATCCCCAGATTATAGCTGCCCCACCTCTCCAGTACCTTCTCAGCCAATAGAAACATGTCTGTGTATACTGTGTGTACATGTATGTGTATACTGTGTGATTGTATACTGTATATGTGTGTATACTGTGTGATTGTATACTGTGTGTGTGTATACTGTGTGGCCCCCATAATCTCTGATTGCCTGGGGGCCCCATAATTTCCTATTGCCCGGGGGCCCCATGAGTTGTCAGTCCACCCCTGGTGCTATAAAATAAACACCAAAAATTACCGCGCTTGTCAAAACAGTAATATACTGCTAACTAGATTCTGTACAATTAGAGCTGCAGTCCTAAAAGTGAGGCGTGCACATATATAGACAAAAATAATCCAAAAAGACTGCGCTAAAAAAATGACAATAATATCTATACATACATGAATATATAAATGGTGATAAATATCAATCTATCAAGTGATACAAAATATTGATATTATACTGAAAGCAAGATATCGATAAAAATAAATGTGAAAAATAATAAAAAAGTCCCAAATGAAATCAAGTATTGAACACCAAATGACAAAAGTGACTGGAGATGAAATAAGGATGGTCAGAAGAGAAACAGTCCTTGGAGCCAAGGCAGATTCAATTGGTGATCGTGAATGTTAAACAACCAACACCCAGTGAGGAATCCTCCACCTTATTAAATGTACGCTTACCAGAGGTAAGCTAAAAATCAGCTTATCTATGAACATCCACTCAGGGGAAACCGACTCCTCCAATCTTCTCACAGGGAAGGGGCAGGCAGGATCTCTCCGTGCGGTGGATTCAATCGACATGCCGGGGGGACCCAGAGAAATAAAGAATTTTCTCCATAGTGTAAATCAGTTAAACCATTTATTACAACAAAGGGATATTCGCACTTACATTAAAAATCACGGTAGTAAAGTAAAACAGCCGGCCAGCCTGCATACACCCGTTCGGAACGAGATAGGATAAAAACGATTACGTCAGCGCGTCAGCCTGCCGACGTACGTTTCGTCCTATTGGACGTCGTCATGGGAACGGGCGACGCATTGACTCATCGCTATTTGTAGACCTGATGTCAACACCAAGCCTCGCTCTGAAGCTCGAATGGCGCCACCACAACATCCTCTTTACAAGCAGGAAGTGTGTAACATACTACTAATGAAATGGGCAAAAGATTCACCTGCCTGTATTATCAAACCTTCCTAGCGCCAGGAGAATTTGGATGATCTAAGGACCATATTAAATGGATCAAATCTAAAATTGAATAAAGAATAAATAATAAAAAGTAAATAAATGATAAAATATAAAATAAAAAATAAAAAAATTGTTAAATGAAAATTAAAAAATATTCAAAAAAACACATTAAGGGACACATATAAATGTTCTCATGTGCCATCTAGTGGAACAAGTAGAAATTACACTTGAAATCAATTTCAGCAATGTAGAAATATAAAAAAATATTTAAAAAAGGAAGGAAAATCAGCAGGTAATTAAACCAAAAACTGATGAAAATCTTAAATCATTTCTCTAATTGTTAGTATGGGTATTATAATAATAACGCCACCAGAGATTCAGAGCAAGTTAACAAAATGCAATGCAAATGTTAATTATAGACATCATATGTTACCAATTGTTAATATACAATAGTGTAGTGTAAAAGCCAAAAGTGGAGATTTTAAGTTGCATGTTATTAATACACCACCCCTCTCCAACAAACTTACTAAAGAGGATATAAACAGTGATGAGAGAATACAAATAAAAACATTCAGTGTAATTATTCATGAGTTGTCCAGAAAGGCATTTAAATCTACGTCTACATTAAGCCCAAAAGGGGTATAGCACCTCAATCTGTATATCCAAGCCATCTCAAGCCTAGAGATCCCCCGTATTACAGACCCCCCCCCCTCCAATGTGGGGTGTATCTGTCGATGCCCAGAAAGATGGTCTTCCTGGGGTCCCGATTGTGTACTTCGAAATAATGTCTGGAGACCGGGTGTTTGGGGAAACCTGTTAGGATGTTGGTGATGTGCTCATTAAGTCTTACGGAGAGGGGACGCTTAGTCCTCCCCACGTATTGCAATCCGCAAGGACATTGGAGAAGATAAACAACCCGCTCAGTGGAGCACGTAATGAATGATCTAATTTCAAATTCCACCAAAGTACTGGTGGAAGTGAACTTATGTGTTCTTCTATGAGTACATCCACTGAGAGAGCACACCCTACACTTCCTGCATTGGTAGAAACCAATCATATATTCAAAAAATCCCCTCTTAGTAAGAGGAGGGTCCAGAACATTCGGGGCCACTCTACCTCTAAGAGAGGGGGCACCCTTATATACCACCTGTGGCTTGGCCGGAAGAATGGTACCCAATACGTGGTCATTCTTGAGGACATGCCAATGTTTACTTATCAACTTGGCTACATTTTTATGTTGTAAGGAATAGGTGGTAATGAAAGGGACCGAGGGTGCCCTACCAGCATCGGGTGTCCTAGTCCTCAGCAAAGTACCCCTATCAATGGTAACCACTTCCTCTAATGTATTTTTCAGAGAGGCCTCAGGGTAGCCCTTCTCCAAAAAACATTCTATTAGAATATCTGCTTGGGCTAAAAATTCCCCATGGTTGGAGCAGTTACATTTTAGGCGGATAAGTTGACTTTTCGGCACAGACCTCAGCCAGGCCTCATGGTGGCAACTATCAATCGGCAGGGCCATTTTTAAGGCAGGGCAAAAGGGGCAGCTGCCCTGGGCCCTGTCATTGTTGTGGGGCTCAAAGCAGCTGCCTCATACTTGGCAACTATCCCAGTTTAAATTCCCTTGTCCCTTGAGGTTTTAGTCCCCGTGCTGTGTCCTGATATCTCGGTGTAAAGTTCTGTTACTAATGCTGCCCAGCTCTGCCCTATTGTTGTGTACAGATGACTCACCTGCAGACCCTGTGTTTATATGTAAATACTGACATTGATATGTAAATAGTGACGGCATTCATATGTAAAGCGGCAGACCGGCAGGATTCATATGTAAATAGAGGCAGAATTCATATGTATATCATGCCCCCCTGGAGGTCATATCCACCATCACCTATACTGAATGCTGCCCACTGGGGAGGTAAAGGGCATACTTGAAAGTCCTGCCTACAACTGTGGTCATTAAGCCTACCATCAGCCTGTTCTGCAAAGGTAAGCAAATTAGTGGGGTGGGGGGGTAGTGTGGGATGTGCAGAGGTAGGCAGCGAAGGAATTACAGTTTGGGGTGCACAGGTGAGCAAGGAGGGGATGTATAGAGGTAAGTAAGGTGGGTGCAAAGATGAGCAGAGGAGGCAGGTAGAGTTAAAGGGGAGGAGGAGTGGAGAGGATGGGGAGGTTTGGGGTGCAGAGGTTAGCATGGGTTTAAGGATGCAAAGGTGTACTGACAGGGTGGATAAAGATGTAGGTCATGTGTAGGGCAGCCCATTCATTTCAATGGGCTGATCTATGCGCTACAAATGCGGAAGAAACTCCCAAACCCTTTTCCAAAATCAGTGAGCAGTATTAATGTACAGTAATCTCTAGCAACCAATCAACAAGCAGAAATTATGTGCTGTAACCTCTAGCAACCAGTCAGTGAGTGGTAATGATACACTGTAACCTCTGGCAACCAATCGCAATCGCTGTCTGATCTGATTCAGTAAACTAATTTTGAGTCTAGCTGCTCTTTATTGTATGTCTCAAAGCAGGTGGAGAGCAAAACTGCATGGAGGGGGGCCCAAAAAATTTTCTTGCCCAGGGTCCAATCAATATTAAAGACGGCCCTGTCAATCGGTATATAGGAATTCCGATCTGTATTTTTAAAATGTGGTGCTATGCTATGCAGAAAGTACCTGGGTTGGGCTCAGGATGGTTTCTTCAAATTTTACTCCTGTTAAGTTGTTGAATTCAAACTCCACTGAAGTTAATGGAAGCCAAATCTTATGCCGCTTACACACGAGCGGACTTTACGGCAGACTTTTTCCGGCTGACTTTTCTAGGGAGTTTACGACGGACTTTCTGAATGAATGGACTTGCCTACACACGATCAACCAAAGACCGACGGATTCGTACGTGATGACGTACACCGGACTAAAACAAGGAAGTTCATAGCCAGTAGCCAATAGCTGCCCTAGCGTCGGTTTTCGTCCGTCGGACTAGCATACAGACGAGCGGACTTTTCGACCGGACTCAGGTCCGTCGGACAGATTTGAAACATGTTTCATTTCTAGGTCCGTCAAACTTTTTAGAAAAAAAAGTCCACTGGAGCCCACACACGATCGAATTGTCCGACGGACTCAGGTTCGCCGGACCAAGTATGCCGTAAAGTCCGCTCGTGTGTACGCGGCATTAGAAATCAGTAATGGCGGTACTCCCCCTGTATAGATTGACGTATGAAAGTAGGCAATGCCCAGGGAAGTTTGGTAAAATCTGGTCATCCTGGGTGGACGCCTCCGGGGACCCTGAACCCCCTACTCCATGACCATGAAGTGAAACACATTGGAGGACATCCTACATCTCATGTCTATTCTTCTTATAACCGTTTCTCTTCACCCCCTTCCTTCTCCCCCCCCCCCTGCTCCTCCCCCCCCCCCCCCCCCGCCCCTGACAGGCTTGATTGAATATTGGTTACTTACTTTATATTATCTAAGAGTTTATAATACTATAATGCAATAAGGAGTACTGTTAAGTGAAACTTCTGATCTTACTGTCATTATTCTCACCGCATTGAATGTACTAACTTCTCTTGTACTGTAATGCTGATTTGTTTAATAAAAAAATTTCTGTTAAAAAAATAAAATAAATCAGTAATGGCCTTTTTCTAGGCTAAATGGCAAGGAATAGCGAGACAATGGCATGGGGCAGTGTGCACAGCCTGGAGTACCAAAGGGGAAAAAAAAAAATATATATATATACAGTATCTCACAAAAGTGAGTACATCCCTCACATTTTTGTAAATATTTTATTCTATCTTTTCATGTGACAACACTGAAGAAATGACACTTTGGTACAATGTAAAGTAGTGAGTGTACAGCTTGTATAACAGTGTAAATTTTCTGTCCCCTCAAAATAACTCAACACACAGCCATTAATGTCTAAACCACTGGCAACAAATTGGGCTCAATTAGTCATTTTCCCTCCCCCGTGTCATGTGACTCATTAGTATTACAAGGTCTCAGGTGTGAATGGGGAGCAGGTGTGTTAAATTTGGTGTTATCTCTCTTATGCCCCGTACTTACGGTCGGATTTTCCGACTGGAAATGTTCGATGGGAGCCTGTTGTCGGAAATTCCGACCGTGTGTAGGCTCCATCGGACATTTTCCATTGGAATTTCCGACAAACAAAATTTGAGATCTGGATCTCAAATTTTATGACAACAAAATCTGTTGTCGGATATTCCGATCGCGTGTACACAATTCCGACGCACAAAGATCCATGCATGCTCGGAATCAAGCAGAGGAGCCGCACTGGCTATTGAACTTAATTTTTCTCGGCTCGTCGTACGTGTTGTACGTCACCGCGTTCTTGACGTTCGGAATTTCCGACAAGATTTGTGTGACCGTGTGTATGCAAGACAAGTTTGAGCCAACATCCGTTGGAAAAAAACATGGATTTTGTTGTTGGAATGTGCGATCGTGGGTACGCGGCATTAGTCTCTTATACTGGTCACTGGAAGTTCAACATGGCACCTCATGGCAAAGAACTCTCTGAGGATCTGAAAAAAAGAATTGTTGCTTTACATAAAGATGGCCTAGGCTATAAGAAGATTGCCAAGACCCTGAAACTGAGCTGCAGCATGGTGGCCAAGACCATACAGCAGTTTAAGAGGACAGGTTCCACTCAGAACAGGCCTTTCCATGGTCAACCAAAGAAGTTGAGTGCACGTGCTCAGCGTCATATCCAGAGTTTGTTTTTGGGAAATAGACGTATGAGTGCTGCCAGCATTGCTGCAGAGGTTGAAGGGGTGGGGGGTCAGCCTGTCAGTGCTCAGACCATACGCCACACAATGCATCAAATTGGTCTGCATGACTGTCGTCCGAGAAGGAAGCCTCTTCTAAAGATGATACACAAGAAAGCCCACAAACAGTACTGAAGACCAGGGGCGGATCCAGAGTCTAGTCTCGGGAGGGGCACTGCCAGAAAATATATTTTTTTGGGGTACATCTATCGGGGAAATGGCTGGTGTTGGCGCTTCAATCATCACGGCACCATGGTTGTTATGGTGTCAGGATGATTGAAGCGCATTATTACTATTATTACATTGTTATAAAAAATTTAATAGTTTAACTCACCATAATGCACAATCAGTGGGAGCCCCGAGTGTGTCACTTGCCACGTCACCTGTCACCAGATGCAGATTGTCACTTGCCACGTCGCCTGCCACATGTTGCGGATTGTCACTTGCCATGTCACTTGCCACGTCGCTTGTCACCAGATGCAGGTTGTCACTTGCCACGTCGCCTGCCACATGTTGCGGATTGTCACTTACCACGTCGCCTGTCACCAGATGAAGATTGTCACTTGCCACCTGCTAAGGTGGTCTCTTGTGTCCCAGAGACAGGCAGCAGAGAGATGATGTAATCTCTCTGCTGCTGCAGCTGCCTGCATGGTGAGGGGGGAACTGCAGGGATGCAGGGCGGGTGCCTGCCGAGCGGTGAGAGATGATGTCATCTCTCTGCTCCCCCGCCCGCCGGCTCCCTGATTGGCCAGCAGCCCACAAACACATCGAGCGGCACATCTCACCAACTGAGCCACCGGGCCAGCCCGCTGTCCAGTGGCGTCACTAGGGTTGGTGTCACCCGGTGCCGAAAAAATTGGTGTCACCCCCTCCTCCACCAACTACCTCAGTACAGACCCCCTTCCACTAACTACAGACCCCACTCCATCAATATAGCCCCCCTCCCTCAGTACAGACTCCCTTCCATCACGATAGACCCCCCCACTAAGTACAGACTCCCCTCCCTCAGTACAGACCCCCTCCATCAGTACAGACCCCCGCTCAGTGCAGACCCCCCTTCCTCAGTATGGACCCCCCACTAAGTACTGACCCCCTCCCTCAGTACAGACTCCCCTCCCTTATTGCAGACCCCCCATCAGTACAGACACCCTCCATCAGTGCAGAGTCTGCAGACTCCCCTCCATCAGTATCAACCTCCCACCTCAGTGCAGACCCCCCCATCAGTACATACACCCCCCCTCAGTGCTGACCCCCATCAGTATGGAATCCCCCTCTCAGTGCAGACCCCCCCCCCCCATTAGTATACAATCCCCCCTCAGTGCAGACTTCCCCATCAGTATAGAATCCCCCCTCAGTGCAGGCCCCCATCAGTATAAAATCCCCCCCCCCTCAGTGCCAACCCCCATTAGTATAGAACCCCCCTCAGTGCAAACCCCCATCAGTATAAAATCCCCCCTCAGTGCAGAGCCCCCATTAGTATATAATCCACCCTCAGTGCAGAGCCCCCATTAGTATAGAATCCCCCCTCAGTGCAGAGCCCCCATTAGTATAGAATCCCCCCTCAGTGCAGAGCCCCCATTAGTATAGAATCCCCCCTCAGTGCAGAGCCCCCATTAGTATAGAATCCCCCCTCAGTGCAGAACCCCCATTAATATAGAATCCCCCCTCAGTGCAGAGCCCCCATTAGTATAGAATCCCCCCTCAGTGCAGAACCCCCATTAATATAGAATCCCCCCTCAGTGCAGAGCCCCCATTAGTATAGAATCCCCCCTCAGTACAGAACCCCCATTAATATAGAATCCCCCCTCAGTGCAGAGCCCCCATTAGTATAGAATCCCCCCTCAGTGCAGAACCCCCATTAATATAGAATCCCCCCTGCACATGTCCACCCACATATACATAAATTTTACAGACCTCAGAACAGCTCGGACAGATACACACAGCCGTGTGTGTCCCTCGGGCTCCTCCTTCTCCTGTGTGGATGTAAACAGAGAGGAGGGGGAGGCGGCTTTAGTCCGCTGCGCTGAGGGACACAGCACAGCGCAAGACCTGAGGAGCAGATCAGGTCAGTGGGCAGTGTTAGCGGTGCGTGCCGCTACCTACGGGTGTCACCTAGGGTTGCCATATCATCCCTTTAATCCAGGACACACATTAATTACACAGGTTCTGTGGCTGATTAAGGTGGTAACTAGCCTCACTTGGTGCCTTATCTCTATTAAATCAGCCACAGAACATGTGTAATTAATATGTGTCCTGGATTAAAGGGATGATGTGGCAACCCTAGTGTCACCCCTCTGGCGGGTGTCACCCGGGTGCGGACCGCACCACCCGCACCCACCTAACAACGTCACTGCCGCTGTCTCTCTTCTGCGGAGCCGCCCGGCGGCTCTCTTACCTATGGAGCCGCCCGGCGGCTCTCTCACTTACGGAGCCGCCCGCCGGCTCTCTCACACTCACCCGCATTTCTTGGAGGGGGCAATTACCCCGTTGCCCCCCCCCCCCCCCGGATCCGCCTCTGCTGAAGACAAGCAGACTAAGGACATGGATTACTGGAACCATGTCCTGTGATCGGATGAGACCAAGATAAACTTATTTGGTTCAGATGGTGTCAAGCGTGTGTGGCAGCAACCAGTTGAGGAGTACAAAGACAAGTGTGTCTTGCCTACAGTCAAGCATGGTGGTGGGAGTATTATGGTCTGGGGCTGCATAAGTGCTGCCGGCACTGGGGAGCTACAGTTCATTGAGGGAACCATGAATGCCAACATGTACTGTGACATACTGAAGCAGAGAATGATCTTCGGAGACTGGGCCACATTCCAACATGATAACGACCCCAAACACACCTCCACAATGACCACTTCCTTGCTAAAGAAGCTGAGGGTAAAGGTGATGGACTGGCCAAGCATTTCTCCAGACCTAAACCCTATTGAGCATCCATGGGGCATCCTCAAACGGAAGGTGGAGGAGTGCAAGGTCTCTAACATCCACCAGCTCCGTGATGTTGTCATGGAGGAGTGGAAGAGGACTCCAGTGGCAACCTGTGAAGCTCTGGTGAACTCCATGCCCAAGCGGGTTAAGGCAGGGCTGGAAAATAATGGTGGCCACACAAAATATTGACACTTTGGGCCCAATTTGGACATTTTCACTTAGGGGTGTACTCACTTTTGTTGCCAGCGGTTTAGACATTAATGGCTGTGTGTTGCGTTATTTTGAGGGGACAGCAAATTTACACTGTTATGCCCTGTACACACGGTCGGATTTTCCGATGGAAAATGTGTGATAGGACCTTGTTGTCGGAAATTCCGACCGTGTGTACACAAATCGTGTGTACACAAATCCGACGCACAAAGTGCCACGCATGCTCAGAATAAATTAAGAGACGAAAGCTATTGGCTACTGCCCCGTTTATAGTCCCTACGTACGTGTTTTACGTCACCGCGTTCAGAATGATCGGATTTTCCGACAATTTTGTGTGGCCGTGTGTATGCAAGACAAGTTTGAGCCAACATCCGTCGGAAAAATCTGTGGATTTTGTTGTCGGAATGTCTGATCAATGTCCAACCGTGTGTACAGGGCATAATACAAGCTGTACACTCTCTACTTTACATTGTAGCAAAGTGTAATTTCTTCAGTGTTGTCACATAAAAAGATATAATAAAATATTGACAAAAATGTGAGGGGTGTACTCACTTTTGTGAGATACTGTATATGTGTATATTTGGGAGCAGTGACTTTAATGATGCTTAAAGTGATTGTAAGGCTTCATCTTTTTTTTTTAAATAACAAACATGTCATACCTCCACTCATACCTACCTCCACTGTGCAGCTCGTTTTGCACAGAGTGGCCCCGATCCTTGACTTCTGGGGTCCCTCGGTGGCTCTCGCGGCTCCTCCTCTTGTCAGATAACCCCCTAGGAGAAGCGCTTTCCTGGGGGGGTTACCTTGTTACCTTGTCCATAGACACGAATGCCGGACTCGGCCCCACCCCCTGGCGCCTGCATCATTGGATTTGCTTGACAGCAGTGGGAGCCAATGGCTGTGCTGCTATCAATTTATCCAATCAAGAGTCAGGACCCCGTGCAGAGAGAGAGCGCGTCTCCACCGAGTGAATGAAGGGGCTCAGGTAAGTAAAACGGGGGGGAGGGGGGCGGTCACTGCCAGAAGTTTTTTCACCTTAATGCATAGGATGCATTAGGGTGAAAAAACATGAGGGTTTACAACCCCTTTAAAGTGAAACATTAAAAATGCAAAACTCTTTTAAATAACATACCCGGGGGGTGCCCTGAACCTGCCTATGAAGTGGTGCATCTGTAAGATGTATAAAACCTACTACAGTAACACTAACATTTGCAGTTTAACCCATTCCTGCCACGTATACACATAAAGTGATTGTAGAAAAGAATCACACACCCCCCCCCCCCCCCCCTTTAAAACAATCACGTTGTGTGGCTTTACAGCTTGAAATGAAGACAGACACATTTGTTGTTTTTAGCCAGATATATTTACTCAATGCAACGTATAACATCCAAGTGAAAGATATAACACCAACATGTCAGAAAAAAAATAAAAAAACAGAATCACAGAGTTGGAAAAAGGATCACTCCCCTCCTAAAAAGGACTTGTAAACTCAATCAGGTGTAGCGAATCACCTTCTCAATGGCACACAAAAGCCATTGGACTTTCAGCTGTGGTCATTTTGATTAGCTCAGCATGAAAAGAGCTTTCTTGGAGCATTCCAGTCCCTGGTAGAGCAACTGAAGCAAGCAATCAACTATGGGTGTGAATTTATGGGTGGGAATTTATGACAAAGAGTGGTCATTGTGTGAATGTGACAACAATATCACAAATTCTCCACAAATGTGGCTTGTACGGGAGGATTGCAAGAAAAAAAAAGCCACTCCTCAAGAAAGGCCACATGCAGTCACCACTAAGCTTTGCTAAAAACGCACCTTGAAGATTCTGAGGCCACATGGAAAAAAGTGTTATGGTCAGATGAGACTAAAATGTAATTATTTGGCCTCAACACCAAACGATATATTTGGCGGAAATCCAATACAACTCACCATCCAAATAACACCATTCCTACAGTAAAGCTTGGAGGTGGTAATATCCTGTTATGGGGGTATGATCGCCTTCAGGACTTCTCCAGAGCTTCTCCCATCCTCTGGAATGCTCTACCCCAATCCGTCCGATTTTCTCCTACTTTATCCACTTTCAGACGATCCCTGAAAACTCATCTCTTCAGAGAAGCCTATCTGGCCCCCACCTAACAACTGTACATTTATCTTCTCAATCAGCACATCACCCACAGTTATTACCTCCTGTATCTCTTGACCTTCCCTCTTAGATTGTAAGCTCTAAGGAGCAGGGCCCTCTGATTCCTACTGTATTAAAGTGTATTGTATTTGTACTGTCTACCCTCAAGTTGTAAAGTGCTACGTAAACTGTTGGCGCTATATAAATCCTGTATAATAATAATAATAATAATGGGGGTGTTTCTCTACAGCAGGGACTGGAGCACTTGTCAGGATAGAAGGAAAATGGGATGAAGTGTCTTCTCCGTCATGTTTAAAAAATTGCTTGGGTACACCTGACTTGTGGCGATAACAATGTTTTATATTGCTGTATCTATACTCAGTCCAATAGGCCCCTATTAGATGCTGCCACTTTCTTATTGGTGTGTTTATCAGCCTATTCTTAATGTACGAATGTATGTTGTTGGACTTTTTTGCCCTGTCTGATGTACTAAATAAAAAACCTTTAAATAAAAAAAGAAGGAAAATGGATGGGGCAAAATTCCATCAAATTCTTAAGGAAACTCTGAATGTATACAAATGTACCGCTGCGCTACCCAAGTGTAAATAGAATAAAACAATTAATGTGATGATCTTCTAGATTGTAAGCTCTAACAAGCAGGGTGCTCTGATCCCTCCTGTATTGATTTGTATTGTAAGTGTACTGTCTGCCCCATGTTGTAAAGCGCTGCGCAAACTGTTGGCGCTATATAAATCCTGTATAATAATAATAATGATCAACGCAAGTGACCTAATGGCTAGATAAATGGTGAAAAACCATAACATAATAATGTTGATAGATGAGCTGCTGCATCCACCCAATTGTGTTCTCAGAATATGCAAACAGTATAACAATGTGAAAATTGGTGTTGCGCAGGCTCTTGAAGTGTATCACACAATTCAGTGGTGCTATATAAATGAGCCCCTCGGACTGCCTTCATGAGAAAGCCAGCCGCCAGCTAAAAAGGAAATAACAGGGTTATGGCTGACAGCTTCAGCCATAACCCTCCGGTAAACCAATTGCAAACCGCAAGTATACAGTATATATAGGTATTGTGGTCGGCAAGTGGCTAAAGTGGAACTAAAGTAATTTTAGCCACATCATCCTGCGCAGCCTCAAGATAGCTGCAGATCAGCACCCAGAAGAAGCCAGGGAGAAGATGCCAGCGCTGGTAAGGGACCTCGCTGGCATTGAAGCTAATGTAAGTATTACAGAATTTAGTTTCACTTTAATGGTGCATCGAAGCTACTACTTTTAATATGCTCAATGTAATGTTAGCACACAAAAAACAGAATTTCATTCCAATTTATTTTGTGAAATCTAAAATGAGATTGTTTCAAGTAAATAGATACCAAACATGTCAAGCCATAAAATTGTGTGGTCACAAAACAGTGAGGAAATATGATACCCAAATGATACCCACTTTTTTTCTATATAGGCAATTCTTTTCAAGCCTTTACAGCTCCTCAGTTTAGAGTTTCTTTTTATAAATTGCACACCATGCAAGCATCAACATTTTTAGCCATGAGCATTTTATGATGGATACAGATAAGTCTAGTCAACAAATGTAGGGTGTATCATTTTATTACAAACATGAAACTGTTATGCAAATGTTGAGTTGCAATAAAATGATCAACGTGAAAGACCTAGCTAACTCCAATGGGCCGTACACACGATAGAATTTTCTGAAAACAAATGTTGGATGTGAGCTTGTTGTCGGAAAGTCCGACCGTGTGTATGCTCCATAGAACGTTTGTTGGCGAAATTTCCGCTAACAAATGTTTGAGAGCAGGTTCTCAAATTTTCCGACAAGAAACGAACTGAAAAGCACGAAATGAAAAACGCGAAAAGAAAAGCGCGAATCAACACTCACCAAACTTCTACTAACACAAAATTAGCAGAAGGAGCCCAAAGGGTGGCGCTAAAGGGCTGAAAAAACACGTAGTACGTCTAGTACATCACTACGTTCGTAATTGTTGGCCAACATTTGTGTGATCGTGTGTATGCAAGACAAGTTTGGGCCAACACCCTTCGAACACAATTCCACGGTTTTGTTGTCGGAAAGTCCAATCGTGTTTACGGAGCTTTAGTTTTACTGGGTTTGGATAGGCGTGGTGCAGGCATGTAAGATACCTTGGTCTTATGATGATGAAAGAGTAGGAACTGAGCTAAGTAAGGAGAGGGGAAGGAAGGGGGAAAGGTAAGAAACCCATAGCCCAGTCATTGTTGCCGCTCCCTCTTCTCCCCTGCAGCCACCGCTCACTGACACAAGGCTGGTGCTGCAGGTTCATGTGACCGGAGTAGAGTGGACTGAAAAAAGGTAAGTATACAGATCTTTTTTTAAATAGGGTAGGGAGGATAGGTACCTAGAAGGGAGGGGATATTTTTAAGAATAGTTAATGTTAGGCAGGAATTCCACCATAAGGCATACCTAAATCCAAAAACAAAAATGTAATAAATTGCAAGTGTACCAATCCTTAGATGTGATGACTGGATCAGTTTTGTTTTGGCCCTGCCCACATCCAATAATGACAGGTCCCGCCCAAATTCCCAACAGTGACAAGCCCCACCTACATTCCCAACAGTGACATGCCCCATCCACATTTCCAATGGTGACAGGTCCCACCCACATTCCACACAGTGACCCACATTCCACACAGTGACAAGCCCCCCCCCCCACATTCCCAACAGTGACATGCGCCACCCACATTTCCAATAGTGACAGGTCCCGCCCACATTCCCAACAGTGACAAGCCCCCCCCCACATTCCCAACAGTAAAATGCGCCACCCACATTTCCAATAGTGACAGGCAGTGGCGTTGCTAGGGGGTGGCTTTTGGGGCTATAGCCCTGAATCTGGGGCCCATAGCCCTGAGTCTCTGCAGGGGTCCCCAGGGGGGGGGCTCTCTGGGGACCCTGATTTTAAGGGGGAGGCTCTCTGGGGACCCTAATGTAAGTGGGGGGCTCTCTGGGGACCCGGAGGTAAGGGGGGCTCTCTGGGGACCCTGATGTAAGGGGGGGCTCTCTGGGGACCCTGATGTAAGGGGGGGCTCTCTGGGACCCTGATGTAAGGGGGGGCTCTCTAGGGACCCTGATGTAAGGGGGGCTCTCTAGGGACCCTGATGTAAGGGGGGGCTCTCTGGGGGTATACACACACACACACATATATTACTGTATATACATGTGTATGCCCACCCAAACGTATGACTTTCTTTACTACACTGCTATGGGCTCTAGCCCCAGATCTTTTGTAGACCTAGCAACGCCCCTGGTGACAGGTCCTGCCCACATTCCCAACAGTGACAAGCCCAACCTACATTCCCAACAGTGACATGCCCCATCCACATTTCCAATAGTGACAGGTCCCGCCCACATTCCCAACAGTGACAAGCCCCACCCACATTCCCAACAGTGACATGCCTCACCCACATTTCCAATAGTGACAGGTCCCGCCCACATTCCCAACCGTGACAAGCCCCACCCACATTCCCAACAGTGACAAGCACCCACCCTCATTTCCGCTTTTTCACATTCCTTCTGTGTAGAGTCAGCAATCAATATAGTATAATATAATCAGTATACATAATTAACCAGTGGAAGGTTTTACTCTCTTCATGACCAGTTCATTTTTTGCTATTTATGACTTTGCTACTTTCACTGGCAATTGCTCGATCATGCAACACTACCCAAATGAAATGAACTCGGCAAGATACTCGCCTTCAATTGAACAGCGCTATTGATGTGCCCAAAAAAACAAACCAATCAATACTTTGCCTCTGGCTCTAATCAGGTGCTTCAAAAAATACACCTCCTCCTGCCTCCGCCATAGGAGTCCATGCGTCCGGCGTCCTGACAGGGGCCAGAGGGCATGGATAGGGAGGCAGCAGCAAGGATGGGGGGGGTGGCACCTGTGCGCCTGCAATGCACGGGTCGCCACTGGTCATCGGTATATTGCGCACTGAAGCAATGGCTCGTTCGTGCCGTTGCTTCAGCTAGTGTACCTACATTGGCTCCAGCCAATCACAGCACCAGAGCCAGCGATACCCGGAAGTTAATCCAGGAGCGATGTCGCCTACCAGAGCGATGTAGGAGGACCGCTGCGGGGGCTTCGATCTAAGGTGAGTATGTTATAATTAGCTAGTATGCTATGCATATTAGCTCATTATGCTTTTATCTTGCAGTTTTTTTTTCTTAGTGGGTTTACAACTACTTTAACCTCTTCACGCTGGCCGCCCGCATATATGCGGCTGCTCAGCGTGAAGGTACAACAAAATACTAGTGTATACCCAGCTTAACCCCTTCCTGCCGACCACCTCCCGGCCCCTTCAGGGTTCTAAAACCCGGGGGAGGCGGGCATTTGGGTCATGTGACCGCTGTGATTGGCTGTCACAGCGGTCACATGATCAGAAAACTTCTGATAGCTAGTATGCATCGGGACCTGTGTAAAAACCACTTACCGTGCTGACAGCGTGCTCCCTGCATGCTCCCAGCACGGTAGCCAGTGGTTACCGGAAAGCTCCCGAAGCATACTAGCTATCGGAAGCTTTCCGTTCATGTGATCGCTGTGACAGCCAATCACAGCGGTCACGTGACCCGAATGCCCACCTCTGCCTCCCGACTTTTAAAACCCTTAAAGGGCCGGGAGGCGGTCGGTGGGAAGGGATTAAGCTGGGTATACACTAGTAGAATTTTGTTGGATATTTTTCTTTGTTAAAACGTTTGTTCGATTTTCTAATCATTAATGGGGTCAAATCGATATTTGTTTGATGAGAAAATTCAAAGGAGCAGAATGAAAAATGTTCTAAAATGTACGAATCTCCAACAGTGAATGTGGTTTATGTTCGGTAAAGTCTATTGAGCCCCGCTTCACACCGGCTTTGAAATCGCACTACTTTAGCGCGATTTCAAAGCCACCGGTCAGTGCGATTTCACGTGCGGCTTGCCGACATCGGTGCATTTTCATGCACAGATGTCAATGCAAGCCACACTTGAAATCGCCAAAAATAGTCCAGGAACCTTTTTTCAAATCAGTCACACCGATTTGAACAGTTCCATAGGCATAAATAGGGTGCAACTTGTCATGCGATTTTGATCTGCCAAATTCCATGACAAGTCGCACTGGTGTGAACAGGGGCTGAATGTTAAAATGCAAACAAAGTCTTGAACTACTTTCAAAAGCATGCACCAAGGATTTTTGTACAAATTTTCATTTGATTCTTCTAGTGCGTACCCAGCTTAAAGAGGAAATTCAGTTTTAAAATAAAATTTCAGCAGCTACAAATACTGTAGTAGCTGACTTAATAAAAAGGTAATCACCAGTCCAGGGATCCAGCGCTGTCTTCACTTGGACCAGTTTTTTGCTCGTCTTTAGGTCCCCAGTGCTGCCATCTTGACTGTAGGTATCCGGCTGTGAGATCCTGATACTTCACAGCCGACTCCCTGCTGCGCATGTGTGTGACGCAGTTGGCCAGCTTAAATATGCATTGCAATGTATGTAAACTAAAATACCCTGTTTTTATGCAGTTTGGTAGAAAGGGTGTAAAGCAGTGTGCACAGACTTATTTGGTGTTAACATGTCGTCACACCCATTTAGCACCTGATGGGTTTTATATGTATATATATATATATATATATATATATATATATATATATATATATATATATATATATATATATATATATATATATGCTAATGGGATTTGAGTCTTTTATTGCAATGCAGGTCAGTGACCGGACCTGAGCCTGTAGCTCTCTGACAACTTGTGTCTCTTTGCCCCATATTGGCACTATATCCACTGGGGCATTTGCATTTTGCAGAGCAGAGTAGGGACTGGCCAGAGAGGAATTACTTTGATGCAGTTGGCCAGCTTAAACATGTATTGTAATGTTTGTGAAAAAAGTCCCTGTTTTTCTGCAAAGTTTGCTTGAAAGGGTGTATAGCCGTGTGCAGAGGCACCATTCAGATTTTTTAGCACTTTGTGAATGGACCCGCAGCCTCCTGGGACAGGTTTCGTGTCCCAGAAATTCAATCGAGCTGACTACTCTGTGTGAGCCATAGGTATAAATCTTTATTGGTTACGTAGTGAGATACAGCAAATAACATGCTGGCGCATTTCGGCTTAAGAAGGCTTCTTAGCTGAAACGCGTCAGCTTGTTATTTGCAGTATCTCACTTTGTAGCGTAAGATTTATTACGACAAATAACAGAGTAGCAGAGGTTTGATTGAATTGTTGGATCGTGTGGCTGAACTTGAGCCGGAGCACCGGTTTCCCAGTGCCAAGAGGTTTCCGCGATTGAGTGTAGCTGTTGTATTCAGAAGGGCTGAACTTCTGCTGGGCTCGCCTAGGTAAACCGAGCAGAAGTGGGAGCGGGTACTTGAAAAAAAAAGGGACCCACTCTCTAAAAAACAAACAAACTCTAAAACAGGTAGAGGAGGGGGAGGAGACCAATCAGGGGAACTTCCTTTTCTTCTCAGTTTGCATATAATCTCCCAGTACCTGTCACCAGAATCTCCCAGTAACTCAATGAGATACCCCAGTACCTGTCATCAGAATCTCCCAGTAACTCAATGAGATATCCCAGTACCTGTCACCAGAATCTCCCAGTAACTCAATGAGATATCTTAGTAACTGTCACCAGAGTTTCCCAGTAACTCAATGAGATATCCCAGTACCTGTCATCAGAATCTTCCAGTAACTCAATGAGATATCTTAGTAACTGTCACCAGAATCTCCCAGTAACTCAATGAGATATCCCAGTACCTGTCACCAGAATCTCCCAGTAACTCAATATACAAAGAGAGAGGATACGCTCTCTTTGTTCAGAAGTGTTAAAACCCAAATCCCTTTCCAACTTCAGCAGAAAGGGGGGAAGCAAAGCCTTCGGACAGCTGAAGGAGTAGTTTGTATGCTTCCGACACTCCATGTGTGGAGGGACCCGGCTCTAAACAAAGCTTTTTAAGTAGGGATTGTGATCTGGTTGACACTCCTTTTAGTACCAGAATGAATCAAAATGAATCAATTGATTTAGCCGCCATGAGTCCAGCTGTGAATTAAACATCTCACGGATGGCCGAAGGGTTTTTTCTAGGCCCGACAATGAAAGAAAATCCCAAAGGCGAAAGACGCTTTGGTGAAACAGTAGAACTTTTATTTTTTTAATCAGTTTAGTGTCACTTTAACCCCTTCCCGTCCATGCTATAGCCGAAAAAAGATGGCTACAGCGTGGGCTTACTATGCGGGGACGTCCTCCCGTGATCGCGTGGCGGCGGTGCACTCTGTGATTGCTGAGTCCTTTGGATCACAGATCTGGGTAAAGTGCCAATCTCAGCAGCCCTGTACCCTGTGATCAGCTGTGTCCAGTGACAGCTGATCACGATGTAAACACAAGCCGGTTAATGGCTTTCCATTCCTCATGCTGACAGCGTGGGAAGAAAGGAGCCGATAACCGGCTTGTGTTTAAGGGACATCTACACTGATAATCAGGGCACTGATTGTCAGTGCAGTCCCAACAGTGCCCACCAGTGCTTCCAATCAGTGCCTACCATTGCCCAGAAGTGCCGCCTATCAGTGCCCATCAGTGCAGCCTCATTAGTGTCACCTGTCAGTGCCCATCAGTGCCGCCTACCAGTGCCCATCAGCATAGTTCCCAACTGTCCCTGATTTGGAGGGACTGTCCCTGATTTGGAGCAATATCCCTCTATCCCTCATTCCTCCTCATTTGTCCCTCATTTTGGTCTGATCTATATAGTTGTATATAAAATGCCACTTTTTATCTTTCAAAAAGTGTTTCCCAGTGCTAAACCTTTCATCCAAAATCTAAATTGCTGCATTTGTAAATTTCAAAGGCCAGTATAAAGGAATAGTAATGGTAAACAAAAGCCCTTGTGGGTTTAACTAATCTTTTTTTTTAGGTTAATTTTCCTTTAAGGGGGCATGGCAGGGGGCGTGTCCTATGCCTACATGTTTTTACTAGTAGGTGTTCCTCATTCCCATCTCAAAAAATGAGGAGGTATGCAACAGTGCCACCTATCAATGCAGCCTCATCAGTGCCCATAAGTGCAGCTTATCAGTGCCCATCAATGAAGGAGAAAAATAACCCGTTTGCAAAATTTTATAACTAACTATGAAAAATGTTTTTTTTTTTCAGTTTTCGGTTTTAAGCAAAAAATAAAAAACCCAGTGGTGATTAAAGCGTTTGTTAACCCCCCAAAAAATGTATCCTGCGCCTTTAAAGCATGTTATATGACACAGTGCTTGTCCTGTGTCATTTGGACCCCTGTAACACCTAAAAAACCTAGCCGATCCTGCTAGTTTCTGCCCTCCCCTCTGTAAACTGACCACGGTGTATCATGGCTGCTGAGACCTGACACCGTGGTCAGTTTACATGCCTCTGTCTACCACAGACCTGCTATCTGTCTCCTCTCTGCTCCTGTGTCCTCCTCCCCCCTCTGTTCGTGACAGTGCTGCCCCTCCCCCTCCTGCTGCTTGCATAACACTAGCATGTATACACAATTAGCACTGCCTCCTATTGCAGTGCCTCCTCTGTGTATGATTTATAAATATAAATGCTGCAAATACCTAATTTCACAGCCTGAGATGACCAGCCAGCTCTCTCCTCCTCTCCTCCAGACTGACATCAATGGGGAATCTCAGCCCCGCCTGCTGCATATCTCAGAGGAGGAAAGGAGAAAGCTGACCAGTCATGTGATCGCAATCTCGGCAGTGAAATTAGGGGGATACTACAGAGGGGACAGAGGGGGATACTACAATAGGAGGCAGTGCTGATGGTGTATACATGTTAGAGTGGCTTAACAACCACTTTAACTAGTTTCCGCCCGCCCACCGTCATATGACGGTGTCCCAGAACGGCCACTCTCGCGCGCCCGCAGGGGCGCTCAACATGGCGATCGCGGCCGCGCCGTGTTGTTAGTACATGGTGCGACCCCGATCTCTGTAAAGAGCCGCTTCTGCGGCTCTTTTACTATGTGATCAGCTGTGTCCAATCACAGCCGGTCACATGTAAACACGGAGATACCGGTAATCGGCTTTTCTCGCCTTGCACTGAGTGTGTGGCGAGTAGAGCCAATCAGCGGCATCTCCTCGCAGGGGGCAACAAAAAATGTAATCAGGGCACTGATCATCAGTGCCCTGATTAAATGATAGCGCCAAAAGTGTCACCAATCAGTACCCACCATTGCCCACCAGTGCCAGCAATCAGTGCCCACCAGTGCCAGCAATCAGTGCCCACCACTGCCCACAAATGCCCCCAATCAGTGCCCATTAGTGATGTCAGTCAGTGCTGGCTATCAGCCCCGCCTATCAGTGCTGCCCATCAATGCTCATCACTGCTGTCCATCAATGCCCATCAGTGTTGCCCATCAGTGCCACCCATCAATGCCCATCAGTACCGCCTATCTGTGCTGCTTACCAGTGCCCACAAGTGCCGCCTATTATTGCCCACCAGTGCCACCTATTAGTGCTCATCAGTGCCACATATCAGTGCCACCTATCAGTACCCATAAGTGTGGCATATTAGTGCCTCCTCATCAGTGCCCACCAGTTTAGCCTATCAGTGCCCATCAGTGCCGCCTCATCAGCGCACATCATTTAAGGAGAAAAATTACTTAATTACAAAATTTACTGACAGAAACTAAGTAAAAAAATTATTTTTCACATTTTTGGGTCTTTTTTTTTGTAAAAAATAAAAAAACCCAGCAGTGATTAAATACCACCAAAAGAAAGCTCTATTTCTGTGGAGAAAATGATAAAAATGTCATTTGGATACTGTATATCATGATCGCAAAATTGTCATTCAAATTGTGACAGCGCTGAAAGCTGAGAATTGGACTGGGCAGGAAGGGGGTGCATGTGCCCGGTAGGCAAGGGAAACAAACAAACTCCCTTGCGACAATCTATTTGCAGTTGCAGTCCCAGCAAACAGCCGGCAGGGGGCGACCGAGCCCCGGCTGTACAACACCACTAAACTCTCGCTATAGTAGAGGATGTTTGAGCCTATCCGCCTTCCGTCTGTGTGCAGCGCTGATTGGCCGGGCCCCTGTCACGTGGCGTTTCGTTGACGGTGTGCAAAGATGGCGGCGCCCTTGTAAACATGCTGAAATGAGAAGTTGATCAGTGATCGGCGGAGGTAGGTGACAGCGGCGTGTAGATCGGGTGTGTGAGTTGTTGGAGTGGGAGGAGACGAAGCTGCACTGCTCAGCTTTACTTCCATAGTATCAGGCTGGCCGCTGGTAGAGGATGATGGTGGAGTGTTGGGGGAAGGAGGGAGCGGTGTATGATGGGGATCAGGAGGTTAGGGGTGTGCAGGGGGTGGAGACTTGGTAGTGAATGGAGTGAAACTGAAGAGATTTGTAGACATCAGTGACTCTCAAGTGGCTCCACCCCCCTCTCCTCCAAAGCTGCCATTGTGGCACACACGAAAATGTGCCAGCGGGCTGTGCCAAGACTCCGGGTCCTGGCAGAGCCTGTCGGTGCCTCTGCGAACGCACAGGTCATTTTCTATGCATGCGCAAAGACAGGGAAGGTTTGGGATTGCCCTGATAGGCTTCTTTCTAGCAATCCTGTCACCGGTAGCCCCGCTGCCAGGGTTGCCACCTGTCCAGGATTCACCCGGACAGTCCGGGTTTTGAGTCACATATGTCTGGGTTTCAGACCACCTGAAACCCGGACACATTATTCAGACAGGATTGTGGCTCTGAATAGGGCTTGAGAGGAGGGTGAGGGGGGCGCTATGTGCGCCACGTTACTAGCATCTTTGCAACGCCCAAAGGTGTCCCAGGTCTGTTACAATCCTATAGTGTATACTAAAAAAAAAAATTTTACTTTGCACCGCTAAAGTGTTTGGCTTGAAGAAAAAGTGGCAACCCTACCCACTGCACATGTGCGCATGCACTGGGGAAAGAACAATTCCAGCCTAGGTTAAAAAGAAGTCAGGATTACTGCTTTAAAATAAATTACTTACACATAAAAAAAATACAATAATATCCACTCGTAGGAGAGCTACCAATTGACACCTTCATATAAGCACTATAACACTCCGGGAGATTTAACCCCCCCCCCCCCCTCATGACCAGGTCATTTTTTGCAATGTGGCACTGCGTTGCTTTATCTGACGATTGTGCGGTTGTGCGACGCTGTACCCAAATAAAACATAGTCCCTTTTTTCTCACAAATAGAGCTTTCCTTTGGTGGTATTTGTTTACCTCTGCGTTTTTTATTTTTTGCGCTATAAACAAAAAGAACAGACTACTAGAAAACATAAAAAAAAAAATAATTTCTTCATAAATTTTAGGGCAAAATATATTCTGCTACGTTTTTTGGTAAAAAAAAAAAAAAATCCCAATAAGCGTGTATCGATTGGTTTACACAAACGTTATAGCGTCTACAAACGATGGGCTATATTTATGTAATTTTAATTTATACTAGTAATGGTATTGATCGGCGACTTTTAGCGGGACTGCGATATTGCGGCAGACTATCAGACACTAACTGACACTTTGCGGGAACCAGTGACACTAATACAGTGATCAGTGCTAAAAATATACACTGTCGCTGTAGTAATGACTACTGAGTAGGAAGGGGTTAACATCTAGGGGCAATCAAATGGTTAAACATGTGCTGCTTTCTCTAGGGGAAGAGATCAGTTCTAGTCCCTGCTTTGCAGAGACACAGGATGGGTTCCTTCCCCAACTATGCAGGCTCGTGTCTATCTATCTATATATATAGTTAAAGTGGAATTTCAGGCTAGAACTAATTTAAAGGGTTGTAAAACCTTTTGTGGTTCAGCTGCCCCCCAGGGCCCCCCTTTTTTCTTACCTGAGCCCAATCGTTCCAGCGACAAGCACAAGCCCGGCTGCTGTCTCGGGTCTTCATTGGATAGATTGTCAATCAAATCCAGTGACACGGGGGCGGGGCCGAGTCCTGCTGTCTGTGTCAATGGACGCAGCAGTGAGACTCGTAAGGTGCCCCCAGGGAATGCGGGTCTCTGTGGGGGCACCCGATGAAGAGGAGGAGCCAGGAGCGCCGACGGGGGACCCCAGAAAAGGAGGATTGGGGCCACTCTGTGCAAAATCCTTGAGCACAGAGCAGGTAAGCATAACATATTTGTTGTTATTAAGAAAAAAAAAAAAACATTTACAATTAGAGCCCTTTCACACTGGGGCGGTTTGCAGGCGCTATTGCGCTAATATTAGCGCCTGCAAACGACCCAAAAGTGCCGCTGCTGTTTATCCTGCCAGCAGCATCTTCGGAGCGGTGAAGGAGCGGTAAGTATACCGCTCCTGCCCATTGAAATCAATGGGACGGCGCGGCTATACCGCCGGCAAAGCGCCTCTGCAGAGGCGCTTTGCGGTGGTATTTAACCCTTTCTCGGCCGCTAGCGGGGGTAAAACCGCCCCGCTAGCGGCCGAATACCGAGGGTAAAACGCTGCTAATAATAGCGGCGTTTTACCGCCGACACCGCCCCCCACCCCAGTGTGAAAGGGCTCTTACTTTAAGAAAATTAAATCTGCTCCTACCCTCCTTCCAACACCTATACTAACTACTCTATAGAAGGGAGATGCTTATACTTGCCTATTCTCAGAGCAGTCTGGTCACATGACCGGCTCCCAGTGGCCAGCTTTAGGGAAGAGGAGGCACAGCCGACAACGGATGGCCAAAGTAAGCCTATGGGTGATGTCACCGCGCAGGCATTGAAGCCAGCCACTGGGGAGATCATTTGTGAATGGCTAAGTTTAGGCATCTCTCTTCTACAGGGTAGTTAGTATAGGTGTTAGAAGGGGGGTGGGAGCAGTTTTAGGCAAAGTTCTAGCCTTGAATTCCACTTCAACCCTTTCACTGCCACAGATGAATGTCATAGGTCGGCAGCAGCAGGGGGTCACACACACACACACACACACACACACACACACACACACACACACACAGCAGCCAGGAATGTGTGTAAATCTGACAAACTGACTTGTTGGCTGTCAGATTTGAAGCTATCAATAGACTCATTAACCATCAACTGTCACAAAAAGAATCGCATAGTAGTCTTTATGTCTCCTCCTAGGGGGGGAAAAAAAAGTTTGTTAAAAAAGCGGAAGAAATGAAGGTACACCCATTCACCTAAACACTAACCCCCACCCACAAAAAAATATGTGCTCCGCTCCTCTCTCCTACTGGCCCGGGGAGGGGAGGAGGGAGCCCCAGCTGTGACGTCAATACCCGCGGCTGAGGCTCCCAGAAGTGGAGAAAGCATACCTGTGAAAGACAGGTATGCTGTCCCCCCCCCCCCCCACCGAAAGGTGTCAAACGTGGCACCGGAGGGGGGGGGAGTTCAATGAGCGGAAGTTCCACTTTTGGGTGGAACTCCGACTTAAAGTCCAATTCCAGAGTATTTTTTCCAATAGCCTGTGTCCCTCTTACAGCATAAGTTTAAAAAAAAATAAGAGGCTCAAACAATCTGTGCCTTCTCCATCCTCCAGCTTTGTCCATTGAGTCCTCCTCCTGGGCTTTATCTGGGTTAAATGAGAGCTGGCAGATTTTAACCCATTAGGTCATTTTTCACACGATCTTCAGCTTGTATAAAAGCAGTGTGAACAGCAAGCTTTTGCAAAGTTTTGTCAAGCTTCGTGCAGCTTTCTCTAAGCCTTTAAAGTGCCCTTCAGCTCCTTTTGGAAATGTTCTATGCAGATCTTAATAGGAGAGCTGATTGACACTTTTTAAACAAGCTGCTAGCAGGCCTTCAACAAACGTCAGGTAGTGCTGAAGCCTGCTATCAGCTTGTTTAAAGTGTCAATCAGCACTCCTATTGGGATCTGTGTTCAACATTTACAAACTGAAGCTGAACGGTACTTCAAAAGCCTAAACAAAACTTGCCAAAAGCTCTGAAAAGGCTTTGTAACAGCTTGCTGTTCACATTACTCTTTACAGGCCTAACTATGAGCCTGAGGCATCGGGACATGTCGTCACCGTCATCATTCCATCCTGGACTTACAGGAGAATGCTCCAAAGAATGGTGTTTTTTTTTATTAGGTGAACGCTAGCCTCTGTAAAATATAAGACACTAAAATGCATACCAGTGCTGATAAATGCATTGCACATAAAAGAGCAACACAACATGCCTAAAATTGCATGCAAATGTGTTATCGCTCATACATTTTCAGTGTGTTTAGTGCAATTTTATGTGCAGTATGCTGTGAATGATTCCTTAAAACCTTCAACACTGGAAGAACAAATTACAGGGTTTCGCTACTCTCCTTCCTCAGGACATCAGGTTGTTTACTACAGGTTAGGTCATATAACTGTACTGCTCTCTCAGGTGTGTGATGCGTGCCGCCATCTTTCAGCTCTTCTCTGGTCACTCTCCTGCTCTGTGTTCTGGAATAAGACAACTGACAAGGATTCCCTGCAGGTTCAGGATGGAGGATCCAGCAGCATCTCAGCAGTTGGGAGAAACCATAATTACAGAGGGGAAAGCCAGCGTCCTCTACCCCAGTGCCAACCAAGTGTTCTACAACCCCGTCCAGGAGTTCAACAGAGACCTGACGTAAGTTGTATACAGTACCTAGGGAGGGAAGAGTCATCCTGTACTGCGGAGCTTACACTCTAGGAAGGCTTGGAATATAAAATGTAAAAGAATAGCAAAGACCAAAAGAAGAAACTCCAACCACAAATCTGATTCTTGATACACTTCAGCTCATGTACCCGTATACCTCTTATAGAGTAGAGCAATAATTTATATTTCTGATATGGGCATGTTTAGTTGATAATGATAATAAAAAAACACACACACTCACAGTAAAACCTTGGATTGCGAGCATAATTTGTTCTGGAAACATGTTTGTAATCCAAAACACTTGTATATCAAAGCAAATTTCCCCATAAGAAATAATGGAAACTCAGATGATTCGTTCTACAACTATTTATTCACAAGTCCTTCAGTTTATAGTCCATATAAAAATATTATAGCAATGTGATCAGGTTGTGTAACCATAAAATGTCCATCCACAAATGGAAGCCTCCACAAGGGGATTAGAAGCAAAATACAGCAGGAGCTACAGAGTATAAAAGAGAAGAGAGGCGCCTCTAAGTGTAGCAATATGGTTACATTTAATGAAGGTACAACATTTAGCAACTCACATGGTTGATGATCAAAAAAGGCACATCTGAGTATGCAGGGATCCGGGGTAAAGCTGTCCACATAGACCGTCCTCCACACCGCCGGCTCTCACCGCTGTCAGTCTGCAATCGTGACCGGGAAGACTACCCTGCAGTAGAGCCATCTGAAAGCGAGGCTTGAACCGCTCGTGGAGCGCAGCGTGGAAGGGACGACGCCAATGGCGGTTAGGATGATGGTCTATGTCAGGAATCTTCAAACTATGGCTCACCAGCTGTTGCGGAACTACACATCCCATGATGCATTGTAAGACATGACTAGGCATGATGGGAATTGTAGTTCCTGAACAACTGGAGGGCCGTAGTTTGAAGACCCCTGGTCTATGTGGAGAGCTTTACCCCGGATGCCTGCATACTTAGATGTGCCTCATTTAATCATCAACCATGTAAGTTTCTAAATGTTGTACCTTCATTAAATGTAACCATATTGCTACACTTGGGGGCGCCTCTCTTCTCTTTTATACTCAGTTGTGACATGACGTTACTTGTATATCAAGACATCGCTTGTATATCAAGTCAAAAGTTATTAAAAAAATTTTGCTGGTCTTGCAAAATACTCTCAAAGCAAGGTTTTACTGTATATGTGTGTGTATGTATGTATGTGTGTGTGTGTATATGTGTATATATATATATATATGTATGTGTGTGTATGTATATATATAAATATTTACACTATATTACCAAAGGTATTGGGACGCCTGCCTTTACACGCACATGAACTTTAATGGCATCCCAGTCTTAGTCCATAGGGTTCAATATTGAGTTGGCCCACCCTTTGCAGCTATAACAGCTTCAACTCTTCTGGGAAGGCTGTCCACAAGGTTTAGGAGTGTGTCTATGGGAATGTTTGACCATTCTTCCAGAAGCTAATTTGTGAGGTCAGGCACTGATGTTGGACGAGAAGGCCTGGCTCGCAGTCTCCGCTCTAATTCATCCCAAAGGTTTTCTATTGGGTTGAGGTCAGGACTCTGTGCAGACCAGTCAAGTTCCAAGATCAGTAACTGTGAAGCCCTCCCCCCTGTGTTCTGTCTCTGTGAATGGAAGAAAAAGATGCATTGCATCTTTCTCTGTCCTTGCATGGATAGAAAATAAAAAAGTGTGTGTAGAAAAAAAAATTATAATAATAAAAAAATTAAAAAAACGAGATCAAGGCAAACTGCGCACTGTTTCTGGGCTGTACTACGGATACAAACAACTAACATACACATGTGAGATCGCTGTGATCGTCAGGAGCAGGAGTATTTGTTTTGGGTTGTTCTTTGGTGGTAGGTTATGGTAGTAGCAAGAAATATACAACTACATTTAAAAACAAATGATTTTTTTTTTTATTATTTTGGGCTAGTTTTCCTTTTGATGATAAAAAAAAATAAAAATTACCACCAAATGAAAGCCCAATTTGTCCTGCAAAAAACAAGGTATTATCCACCTGGATATTCAAAGTAGTTGTGATGATTTGTATAGTTTCCTTTTTCATACATCATGGGACACAGAGTCAGACTAATATTCATTACCTGCTGGGTTACACTTCATCTCCAGGTGAATGGACACTGGTAGACCAAAGGTCTTTAGACAGGAAGTGATCCCCTATATAACCCCTCCCATACAGGAAGTACTTCAGTTTCGTAGAAAGCACTGAATCCTCAAAAAAGAGGGGAGCGATCTCTGTGTCCCATGATGTACTCAAAGAAAAGGATTTTACAGGCAAGTATGACGAAAAAAATCCTATTTTCTTTTTCATACATCATGGGACACAGAGTCAGGCTAATATTCATTACCTGCTGGGACGTCCCAGAGCAATAGCCTTGAGGGGAGGGAGACACCCTGCCAAGCAACAGCCATCAGACCTTCTACGGCAACTCGCAGTACACTGCGGCCGAAAGCCGAATCCTCGGCTGCTCGAACATCCACTTGATAAAATTTTGTGAACGTATGCACTGAAGACCAGGTAGCAGTTTTACAAATCTCTTAGAAGGAACACAAATCCTGTCAGGATGTTCCCAATTAGCATACACCGCCTGTTCCAACATGGGGTGTTGTGGGAAAGTCTGTGCGACCTGAAAAGGTCTCAGAGATCCCAAAGAGGACCGGGGGGGGCTCAGTCACCTCTGCAAGAGGCAACACGAAACATTTTGGTAAGAGTCATGATGAAAAGCCTCTGCGTCTGAGACTGTGGAATTTCCTTCCACAGGCGGTGGTCTCAGCGGGGGGGCATCAATAGTTTCAAGAAACTATTAGATCAGCACCTGAACGACCGTATCATACAGGGATATACAATGTAATACTGACATATAATCACACACATAGGTTGGACTTGTGTCTTTTTTCAACCTCACCTACTATCCATATCCATACTAAAATCCATAATGCAGCCCTGCATTCAGAGCCATTAAGAAAAGAGAAAATTGTGCAGTAATTTACCTGTATACGTGCAAGTATATATGAGCGTATACGCATAAATTGCAACACTGACATCGAAGAGGATGAAGAAGAATTGTATGCATGTATATACATAAGCACGTTTTACGCACCTATATGCAAGGTCTCTCTGGAATATAACTTTTTTTTTTTTTACTCAGGATTTTTCTGCCAGCAGCATCCTGCGCCTTATCAGTAAGTTATTACATCCGTGTGCGAGAGGCCTTAGAGCAGGGGTCTCAAACTGGTGGCCCTCCAGCTGTTGCGAAACTACAAGTCCCATCATGCCTCTGCCTGTGGGAGTCATGCTTGTAACTGTCAGCCTTGCAATGCCTTACGGGACTTGTTGTTTCGGAACAACTGGAGGGCCGCCAGTTTGAGACCCCCTGCCTTAGAGGCTCTGGTTATGACTAAGGCTGGGTTCACGTTGTTGTGCGGAGCGGCTCACAGCAGGTGTCCGGTGTGTTCCTGTTCTCTGTTTCATGTCTGATTTCAGTCCGAATTCTTGGCTGAATTTGGACCAGAAGGCACACGGTGTTCTTCTGCAAATTGCTCCGCAGCCGTCCCGGAGATGTGTGGAACCGGCTCCATTGAGAGCCGGTCATAGTCTCTTGACATGCGAATTGGATGTGGTGAAAACTCTGCATCCAGTTCGCAATAGTGTGTGAACCCAGCCTGATGGAAATTGCCAGTAAAAGTGGCGGAGAAGGAGTGTTCTATGTATGCTGTGCGTGTGCATAGCATGCCTAAGGTCCTCAACTGGTTAGATTGGTGAGATTATGATGTGAAAAAAACAAAATAAATGATGAGGGTTTGATAATTATGTCCCCCTCTAACTTCCTGTACATTATACCTGCAGCAGGTAGCTCAGAAGATATAGGCAGGTTAACTTGCATGAAGACTTATCCTGTAAAGTCACTTTAGATCCCACCCTCTACCACCTGCTAAGTATTCTGGTGATCCTTTAATGGGAGATGATGGCCTCATTGATCAGTAGGATGGCTGAATAGTTGGGTCCAAAGCACTGACTTTACAAGAAGAGTTGAGCTGCCTGTATTATGTGATCTCTGGTTTATGTTTCACTTCAGGTGTCCTGCTTATGTGTCATTTTATAATATTCTCAGTTTACAACTTTTGCTGATATTTTGTGATTACTCCGCTTCCTCCCCGCAGATGTGCTGTGCTTACAGAATTTGCTCGCATGCAGCTTGCCGAAAAAGGAATAGACAGTGAGTATTTAAAATGATTGCCCATGATGTACTTTGTGCCAATATGGCCTTTCCTTTCATTGTTATTTTTTTTGTCCTTTTGCAGTCGTGGTGCCAGGTGAGAGGGAGAGCAAGAAGGTGGTTGTGAATCTTTCAGATGATGGAGATGTACCTTTCCCAGAGAATGCCGCCCCTTCCAGTCGCCGCACTGTCACTGTTGGGGAATCTTGCCCTGTAAGTTTTTTTTTTTTGTTTGTTTTTTTTTCTTTTTTTTTTTTTTTTTGCAAACCCATTAGATTTCCCTCAAATACGTGTATTGTGTCCCATGTCCTTTCCTATGCATGGATACCCCTGGGTGCTTCCTGAACAGAGGCTTTGACTTCTGTGACTTGGAGTTGCATACTTCCCACCATTCCCAAACTATTGAGGCCATCTCAGCAAGATCTTGTTAAATAGAGGTGAAATCTAGACATAGCTGCTGATTATTAATTTTCCCTTTAGCAGCCATATTGGAGTCTTTTTAAAGGTGGATTTGAATGAAGCTCTATGCTGCACTTCCGACATGTATGAGTATTGGTAGGAGCCATGTCTACTGAAAGTTCAGATTTGAAGGGCCTCTAAATATCCGATTAAATTTCACTTTGCATACACTTTTTTTTTTTTTTCTTTATACTTGGACTGATAGTAACCCATTGGGGTTGATTTAGTAAAACTGGAAAGTGCAAGATCTGGTGCAGCTGTGCATTGTAGCCAATCCGTTTCTAACTTCAGTTTGTTCAATTAAGATTTGACAAAAAAAAAAACTGGAAGCTGATTGGTTTCTATGCAGAGCTGTACTACATTTTGCGCTCTCCAGTTTTAGTAAATAACCTCCCTTATTGTAAAGCACGTTTTTCATCAAAGTTAATGGTTTGTTTTTTTTGGTTTTTTTTTCATCTGTAATAATCTCTTGGCCTTTGGGAGGACATCCAGAACAGGTAGGGCGGCATGATGGTCAAGTGTTTCCCCTCAATTTTATTCCCGGTGACATTGGTGATCCGGACAATTTGAGAGGGTGAATCTTAGTTATGGAGACGCAGACCACAGTAAAACCCTGACAGTAATGCTAACCCCTCACCACTCTATCCAGATCTAAAAAAAAAGTTTAGCCTTTAGTTACTTTAATTGACACCCTTCACCTGGAGCTCATGAAGTGTGCCTAAAACCCCATTACTCCTTAAATAAGCCATAGCACTAGTTAAAGGCAGATTTTTTTTGGTTTAAAAATAACATCCTTGCCTGGTCTGTGCAGCAGCCCTGATCCTCCTCTTCTCGGGTCCCCCACCGGCACTCCTGTCCCCTCCCTCCTGCCTAGTGCCCTCATAGCAAGCAGTTTGCTATGGGGGCACCTAAGTAGGCTCGCTCCCGAGCCGCTGCTCTGTGTGTCCATTCACACATGGAGCATGGCTCAGCCCTGCCCCCACTCTCTCACTGGCTGTGATTGACAGTAGCAGGAGCCAATGACTACCGCTGCTGTCTCAACCAATGAGGAGGGAGAGACCCAGGAGAGCCGAGGGTCTCATTCACATCGCTGGATCGGGGTTGGGCTCAGGTAAGTATGGGAAGGGGGGGGGGATGCAGGCGCTGCTGCATACAATGCATGAAGGTAAAAAAAACCTTCAGTCTTTAGAAACACTTTTAGCCCTATTCTTCTGCATGCTTCCTCATCCGGCACCCGGAGTCTGTCTGTGCCGAAGGTATGCAACACTGAGATCATAGTGCCAGAACAATCTTGTATGTCCAGATTGATTTATCCCCACAATAACTGATCATTCCCTCTTCCAGGAAGGACTCCGTGTACTGGAGGGCCTTGCAGCCTCAGGTTTGCGTTCGATCCGCTTTGCCAAAGAAGTGCCCGGCCTTCAAAGTGTCATTGCCAATGACTTCTCATCAAGTGCCGTAGAGCTGATCAAACGGAATATAAAGTACAACGACGTGGAGAACCTGGTGACGGCCAGCTACAGTGATGCCAGGTTAGGTTGCATTAAAAATTAGCGTTTAGGTGAAACTATGGAGGTATCAATCCTTATAGGCTGCACCAACTTTCATAAGCCTGCAGCGTAGAAACCGGAGGCATCAGTGCTTTGTGCTGCAGTGATGTCACGTCTTCCTAGGAATTTAATAGGTTGAGATCACAAAATTAAAAACAAAAAAAGAGAAGGCCCTGCCATCTCACTGTAACGATTAAAAACACAATGGTTGAAAGAGGAATGCACTCACAAGGGTTAATGTGGTGCAAGCAGATCATCTGTATCCTTTGAAAGCCGGAAGCTGTTGGCGGGGATACAGGAGGGATGGATGGATGAGCCATCAGTCACCGCTACAATCAAAGCCACTTCAGCCCCGGACCATTTGGCTGGCCAAAGACCAGAGCGTTTTTGAGATTCGGCACTGCGTCGCTTTAACTGACAATTGCACGGACGTTGCTCCCAAACAAAATTGACGTCCATTTTTCCCCACAAATAGAGCTTTCTTTTGGTGGTATTTGATCACCTCTGCGGTTTGTATTTTTTGCGCTATAAACAAAAAAAGAGCGACAATTTTGAAAAAAACTCATTATTTTTTACATTTTGCTATAATAAATATCCCCAAAAAATATATAAAAAAACATTTTTTTTCCTCAGTTTAGGCCGATACGTATTCTACATATTTTTGTTAAAAAAAATCGCAATAAGCGTTTATTGATTGCTTTACGCAAAAGTTATAGCGTCTACAAAATAGGGGATAGTTTTATGGTATTTTTATTTATTTTTTTAGTAGTAATGGTGGCGATCTGCGTTTTTTTTTTTTTTTTTTTTTTAATCGAGACTGCGACACTATGGCGGACAGATTGGAAACTTTTGGCGCTATTTTGGGACCATTCACATTTATACAGCGACCAGTGTGATTAAAAATGCACTGATTACTGTGTAAATGTGACTGGCAGTGAAGGGGTTAACCAGTAGGGGGCACTGCATGGGGTTAAGTGTGTCCTAGGGAGTGATTCTAACTGTGGGGGGGATGGGCTACGTGTCACAACACTGATCACCGCTCCCGATTACAGGGAGCGGTGATCAGTGTCCTGTCACTAGGAAGAATGGGGAAATGCTTGTTTACATCAGCATTTCTCCGTTCTTTCTCTCCGTGAGACGATCGCAGGTATCCCCGCAGACATTGAGTCCGCGGGACCCGCGATCACACTCGCGGAGCTCGCACGCTCACAATGCTGCATCCTAAAGGGCAACGTACAGGTACGTTAATATGCCTGTAGTGCCATTCTGATGACGTATATCGGCGTGAGCCGGTCGGCAAGGGGATAGGCTAGCACATCGATCAAGTGACCCGCAATCTGGAGTTCCGGGTCCCGATAATTAGTACGGGGCCTGGGGCTCTTGGTGAGACCCCAGTCTCTGTGCTGGAAGTGTGCCGTGTGACACGCACAAAGGGAGGTGAGCATATATGTACGGATAAAAAAAGCCCAGTGCAGTGGGGCCGCATATATGTGTTACGTCGGCAGGATGGAGTTTATCATGTATTTCTCAGGGATTTCATGAAAGCACTTGTAAAGCTTAAAGTGGGGTTCCACCCAAAAAACAAAAATACCTGGAAAAATTCTAAAAAAAAAACCAAAAAAACATTTGGATATTTTTTTTTTTTCACTTGCCTCTAAATGCCTGTTGCTAGGTGGTCCCTCGTAGTCTGCCTGTTCCTTAGCCTGGGCTGGTGACATCACTTCCCCCTCGGCACAGGAAGGGCTCCGCTCTGCTCCCTCCCTCCTGTCAATCATCTGGGACCCATTACAGGTCCCAGGTTATTAAGCGGCCAATCGCGGCGCCGCTCGCGCATGCACAGTGGGTGCCAGGCTGTGAAGCCACAGCCCGGCGCCCACAGTTGAAATGCTGGCGTTGACGAGCGGAGGGGGGGGGGACGAGCGGGGCTTCGATCCCCCGCATCGCTGGACCCAGGGACAGGTAAGTGTCCAATTAAAAGTCAGCAGCTGCAGTATTTGTAGCTGCTGACTTTTAATTTTTTTTTTTTTTTTTGACGCCCCCCCTGGGTGGGACTCCTCTTTAAGGTTTTGTTTTTTTATTAATATTAAAATTACAAACATGGTATACTTACCTTCTCTGTGGTTTTGCACAGAACGATCCAGAACCTACACTTCTTGGGTACCCCCCCCCCCGTTGGCGTTCCTTTTCTCGGTGTGCCAAAATAGGAAACCGCTTTCTATAAAAGCGCACCTGCAAGCTCGCTCCCGAGCACTGCTGTGCGCATCTTTTGACACACACAGCGTGGTGTGAAGATGGTATAGATGGGCATTAGGGGCAGCAATGCAATTGTTATCTGTTGACTGCCAGATGTAGTGACAAATGTGATGGAAAATAGAGACTGTGAAATAATTTGGGCGCATTGAAGTGTTACATAAATGTATACTTAATAGGGAAGTGTGTACAGAAAGCTAACATTCTCTGCTCCCCAAATTTTCAGGCTGTTGATGTACAATAGGATGGCGAAAGAAGATCGCTTTGATGTCATAGATCTAGATCCCTATGGAAGTCCGGCTATGTTTCTGGATGCAGCAGTGCAGAGTGTCTGTGATGGAGGTAGGTGCAGGCATTTCTATTCAGGCTGTGCCTGCTTGCTATAGAAAAAGAACTATAAATAATTGAAAACATTTTTGTTTTGATGCATCTGATATGTATGTAGCTGATTAAGTTCAATTGGGCTTTGAATTAAATTCCTGTAGGAATAAGGCCCAGCCAGTTTGGATGGTAATATATAGATTGTGATAACAAATCTTTTAAAGAAGACATTATAACTGTGTGCTTACTGAAGAAAAAAAAAACAAACGCCACAATGCCCTTTATATACCTCTTGAATGGTACCAGAGAAGGGGTGGCCAGGATTAATATTGACTTTTCTATTTTATTATAATTAACTAGGTCATTAGTGCTGCTACCCCTTAGCCTTTTTGACTGGACCATGGTTAGATTGTCTCCTGTACCTTTACAGTTAAGCCAGAAACCTCACCCCCCCCCCCCCCCCCTCTTCATCCTGCAGGGCTGTTGTGTGTTACCTGCACTGATATGGCAGTGCTAGCGGGAAATAACGGCGAGACGTGTTACGCGAAATATGGAGCCATGTCCTTAAAGTCTAGGTTCTGTCATGAAATGGTAAGTTATGTGTCCAGTTTGTGGGATGGCAGGTAACCTGCTGACTTGTACGCAAAAATAAGAAGATAAATGTAACTAGTAGACCATCAAAAGGCGTGATTGGTATGCAACTTAACCTAAGTAGGGAAGATCGCTGATCCTCCTCCACCCCCCTTTTTCCTCCTGTATTAGAATTTTTTTCTGGGAGAGGTTACCTATTTCTGGCAGGTAGCCTCTAGGGTTCCATAGAAGTTCATCCCCCCCTCTCCCACCTGCAACCTCCTGGGATACGTCGCATGTCCCAGGAGGCTGCGGGACAACTCGCAAAGCGCATCGCTTTGGGGAAGCCACCTGTGAAACACTAGGAAGTCACAGCCCGCTTCCCACAAGCAAGATGGCAATGGCGGGGAACCCGAAGACCAGCAAAGAACTGGCCCAGATGATGACCGCGCCGAATCTCTGGGCTGGTAAATGTCTGTATATTAAAGTCAGCAGCTACAGTATTTGCAGCTGCTGACTTTTAATTTATTTTATAAAATTGACCGTAGCTCCACCTTTTAGGTAGTAATGGCATACAGAAAAATCTAAACCATGCACCTAATCCAATAAAGGTAAGAAAGTTCTAAGGAAAATCTGTATGCAATATCCTGACTTTAATACATACCAAGCATATCATAAATAGGTTGTAAATGTTTATTAAATAACAAACACGTTATGCTTACCTGCTCTGTGCAAGGGTTTTGCACAGAGCGGCCCCGATCCTCCTTTTCTGGGGTCCCCCGGAGGTGCTCCTCCCTTCCTCTTTATCAAGTGCGTCCACGGAGAGACGCTTTCCATGGACACAGATAGCAGGACACGGCCCCACCCACTCGGGTCACTGGATTTGATTGACAGCAGAGGGAGCCAATGGCTGTCCTGCTATCAATCTATCCACTGAGGACCCGAGAAAGCGGCTGGATCGATCGGGCTCATGTAAGAAAAAGGGGGCGGCCTCCAGGGGCCAGCTGCAGCACAGGAGGTTTTTCACCTTAACGCATACAATGCATTAAGGTGAAAAACCACAAGGGTTTAAAACTCCTTTGAACTGTTGACAATGTTGTCATCCAATTGTCATTTGGTTTGAACCTGCTGACTTGTGTTCCATAACCCTCAAGCAACTTTCACTCATCAGTTTGCCCACAGAAAATCTGTTTCCCTGTAGAGAGACACATTGGGAAGATTAAGAGCCCATTCACACAGGGACGACTTGTCAGGCGACCTAGTCGCCTGACAAGTCGCCTCCCGTTCTGTACAATGGAACCGTTCTAATCGGAGCGACGCAAGTCGCTCCGACTTAGAAAAAGGTTCCTGTACGACTTTGGGGGCGACTTGCATAGACTTCTATACAGAAGTCGTTTTGCAAGTCGCCGCGGAAGTCGTTTGCAGGTCGCCTCGCCGAGGCGACCTGCAAGTCGTGTTGCCCCCGTGTGAATGGGCTCTTACTAAAACTGGAGCACACAGAATCTGGTGCAGCTGTGCATGGTAACCAATCAGCTTCCAGGTTTTATCATCAAAGCTCAATTGAACAAGATGAATTTAGAAGCTGATTGGTTACTAAGCACAGCTGCACCAATTTAAGTAAATCCTCCCCATTCTTTTTTATGTTACTAGGAATTTCAGACTTCTACTTAAAAAAATAAAATAAAAAAAGTAATAATCCAGTTATTTATTTATTAAAATATTATTTGTTTATATACAGTCAGTACAAATACCTTAGTCCATCTTTATGTTAGCACCCTATATTGCCCTAAACAAGGGCACTTCATGATAGAGGGTCAGAACCCTGATCCAATTGTGTTTCTATTACTTTGCACTGTGCTTACAGGAGAGTGGTGCACAGGGATGATGTCATCAGTGAGTGCGCTGCTCCATCATTGCTCGGTCAGTAGGCTGTGGAAGGCGGTTTTAAATGATCGGAACTTCAGGCAACTTGTCCTGTAGTTATCCATTTGATGGGTGCTGTGATTTGGTTTGGGGGGGGGGGGTTCAGCTCCAAGAGTAAGATAGGACATGTATGTTAGACATATAAGTCAGTTTTTAGGATTATGATGTTTTTCTGGAGTCCCACTTTAAATGCAGTCTAGACAAGTGAAAGCGAGCATCTGATTGGTTACTAAAGGAAACTTCAATTGTTCCTTTTTAAAATGCACGAAGCCTGAAATTACTGGTCACTGTGTTCATCCTTCCATCACTGTTTGTTTCTGATAAATAAGCATGGGCCTTATAAAGCAGGGGTCTCAAATTGGTGGCCCTCC
Organism: Lithobates septentrionalis; assembly: GCA_037952835.1. Taxonomy (NCBI): domain Eukaryota; kingdom Metazoa; phylum Chordata; class Amphibia; order Anura; family Ranidae; genus Lithobates; species Lithobates septentrionalis. The sequence goes on from JBBDGP010002447.1 coordinate 1,023,989, forward strand.
AGCTGTTGCGAAACTACAAGTCCCATCATGCCTCTGCCTGTGGGAGTAGTAGTTCTGACTCTCAGCCTTGCAATGCCTCATGGAACTTGTAGTTTTGCAACAGCTGGAGGGCTGCCAGTTTGAGGCCCCCTGGTGTAAAGTGTCTTGAAGGAAGTACCATGTGTGATGCCTTTACGAGCCAATCCGATTCTTCCATTCCTATGTATAAAACAGGTTAGAACAACAGGAGCGTCTGATTGTATGTTAGCAGGAACACCTCTTTGTTTCATATATTTTTTTTTTGTTGAATGAGGCCAGTCTCTTCTTCAGGCTCTGCGCATCCTGTTACACGCCTTGGATTTGCGTTCCAACTGTTACCAACGTTACATAGTCCCCCTGATCAGCATCTCTGCCGATTTCTACATCCGCGTGTTTGTGCGAGTCTTCACAGGTCAGGCAAAAGTAAAGATGTCCGCCAGGTGAGCCGATCGCTTTCACTGTTTACAGACGTCATGAAGCAGTTTTGTGTTCTAGTCCATGAAATGTAATTGCTTCCTTTCCGTTTCTATATATAGCAAACAAACCTTGGTGTACAACTGCGTGGGCTGCGGAACGTTCCATTTGCAGCGTATGGGTAGAGCCATTGCCCATGGAAACAAGTGAGTTCTCTTCCTATGGAAGATTTTGTATAGTAATCACTTCAAGAATGGGGTTAAGGTTTGTACAAGTTATAATCACAAAGTCATCCAAGAATTGCGACAATCCCTCCACTCCCACAATTTTCATTAGAAAAATATGCCCCCATTGGGGATAATCTGAAGGATGACACAAAAGAAATATAATTTTACAATAAACATACAATTTTATTGAACAAAAAAAAATAAATGAAAAGACAATCAAAAACCCATTGTGGAATTAAAATGGTTGTAAAGGCAGAAGGTTTCTTAATCTTAATGCATTCTATAAAGCTGCAATTTAATAAATGTGTGCTTTTGGGTTTAATACCACTTTAAAAATAAGAAACCAAAATCTATAGCAAATACTCAGGCCAAACCAAGAAAAGAAAACGTATCAAAACCATATCGGAGAGCCTTGCAAAGACATGGCAAAAGACCCCTGTGGTGACTGGATACCCTTTGGTCCTGAAGGAAATGGGTTCAGAGTGCCTGTGCTCATTAAGTAATGGTGAGAGCCCCTAGAAGGGCCCTGACACAGGGGTTAGGGAGCTGCCTTGTGTTCACCAGAGCCCTCGGCATGGGATAATGGGCTTTGCTGCTGACGACTCCCAGGTTGCATTCCTCAAACTCACCAAAGCAGGCAACTACTGGAGACTGAGTACAGACAGTACATGGAGGAAAGTCTATTGCAGCACAGGGCGGCTGAGCTCAATAGGAGTAATAGTTACAAGTCTCTTGTAACATGGATATACTAAGCATAGAAGGAAGTATATAGAAGACATAAAAGTGTAGACTGGATGCTGGCCCGGGTTGCACAAGGAAGCTACAGGTGCAGGTACACTGGTTACCAACTGGAGAGCACAGAAAATTACACAGGTGTTGGCATGCAAGTTGTTGGCTGGAAAGCACAGGCAATCACACAGGTTTCAGAGGAAGGGGGTCTCCAAACTTTCTAAATAAAGGGCCAGTTTACTATCCTTCAGACTTAAGGGGGGTTGGACTGTGGCCATTGAGTGAGTATAAAAGGTCCCAACGTCAGGGAGAATAAACAGTGCCCCGTCTTTGGTGTCAGTGGGAGGAATTGTTCCCTATCGTTGGTGCCATTAGGCCTCATTGTTGGTGCCATTGGGAGGAATTCTGCCCCTTCATTGGTTGCGGGGGGGGGGGGGGGGGGGATTATGCCCCATTGATGGTATCGGTGGATGAAAATTGTGCCCCAAGGACTGGATAACAGCAGGCAAAGGGCTGCATCTGGCCCCCAGGCCATAGTTTGGAAACCACTGTCTTAGAGAATTGCTGGAGTGGGGAACATGCAGGGGTCCTAGAGGATGTTCTGGATGTCACTAGGAGACACAGGGGGCTTGAGAACTAGCTTGGTGACATTTCCCTTGAATACCAAGCAAGACATATGCTGGTCTTATGGGACAGAGCTAGTAGCCTTGTTTAGAAAAGAGCCGCTGCTGGAACATGGCATAGTTGAATCTTACTGGAAAATTAGAAAATTTTACCTTCACCTCTCGTTTTGGTGACTGCTGTACCTGTCTGTCCTGATGACCATAGTCCCAGGGCAAAAAAAGGGTGAATTTCTCCCCACTCCATCTAAAACTGAAAAAAAAAAAAACATTTGGGTTTGGGTGCACATCAATGACCAATGCGTTCTTGCCTTTTTAATGGACTGATGCAATGGGCTTGAAATTCGATTCCCAGGGGAGCGCTACTGTAACACCCTAAATTGTTATTTTTCTAGCAGTTTAATGCTGGTCTTTCTTAGTAAAACCTTTCTTCTATATGGTCTCTCCTTCTCCACTTCTTCTACAACCCCTGGCAAAAATGATGGAATCACCAGTCCCTGAGGATGTTCCTTCAGTTGTTTATTGTTGTAGAAAAAAGCAGATCACAGACATGGCCAAAAACTAAAGGCATTTCAAATGGCAACTTTCTGGCTTTAAGAAACACTAAAAGAAATCAAGAAAAATAATTGTGGTGGCCAGTAACAGTTAGATATATAGAACAAGCACAGGGAATAAATTATGGAATCACTCAATTCTGAGGAAAAAATTATGGAATCATGAAAAACAAACAAAATAACACTCCAACACATCACTAGTACTTTGTTGCACCACCTCTGGCTTTTATAACTGCTTGCAGTCTCTGAGGCATTGACTTAATGAGTGATAAACAGTACTCTTCATCTATCTGGCTCCAGCCTTCTCTGATTGATGTTGCCAAATCATCTTTGCAGGTTGGAGCCTTGTAATGGACCATTTTCTTTTAACTTCCACCACAGATTTTCAATTGGATTGAGATCCGGACTGTTTGCAGGCCATGAAATTGACCTTATATGTCTTTCTTCAAGGAATTTTTTAACAGTTTTTGCTCTATGACAAGATGCATTATCATCTTGATAAATGATTTCATCATCCCCAAACATCCTTTCAATAGATGAGATAAGAAAAGTGTCCAAAATTTCAATGTAAACCTGTGCATTTATTGAAGATTTAATGACAGCCATCTCCTCAGTGCCTTTACCTGACATGCAGCCCCATATCATAATTGACTGTGGAAATTTGCATGTTTTCTTCAGACAGTCGTCTGCATAAATCTCATTGGAACGGCACCAAACAAAAGTTCCAGCATCATCACCTTGCCCAATGCAGATTCGAGATTCATCACTGAATATGACTTTCATCCTATCATCCACAGTCCACGATTTCCTTTCCTTAGCCCATTGGAACCTTGTTTTTTTTTTGTGTTTAGGTGTTAGAGATGGCTTTATTTTAGCTTTTCTGTATGTAAATCCCATTTCCTTTAGGCAGTTTCTTACAGTTCGGTCACAGATGTTGACTCCAGTTTCCTCCCATTTGTTCTTCATTTCTTTTTTTTGTACATTTTCTGTTTTCAAGGCATATTGCTTTAAGTTTTCTGTCTTGACGCTTTGATGTCTTCCTTGGTCTACCAGTATGCTTGCCTTTAACCACCTTCCCATGTTGTTTGTATTTGGTCCATGTTTTAGACACAGCCGACTAGGGGTGCAACGGATCGCTGCCGATCCGTGACCCGTACGGATCACCCTCCACGGATCGGCACACCCGCGATCCGCGGAGCACTTTTCGGCCTCAGCCATAGGAAAGGACGCGGCTTCGGCCTAGCTCCGGAGCCGGCGGCCATCTTAGTACACCCAGAAGCGGACGCTGTCTCGACAGGAAGTGACGTTTTGTCGCCGCCATCTTGCTACACCCCACACTCCTGCACAGTACAATAATGATAGAGTGAGAAGGGGGCAAGCGGACATCTTGTTACACCCACCGGAGTTTTAGATTTAAAAGCCATTTTCAACACAAAACTGAGCTTATATGCACAAATACTGTATTTATGCATATAAGCTCGGTTTTGTGTTGAAAATAGCTTTTAAATCTAAAACTCCGGTGGATGTAACAAGATTTGTGTGTTTTTTTTTTTGTTTTTTTTTTTTTGCTGATCCGAAAATGATCCGATCCGTGACTCTGATCCGAGGATCGATCCGATCCGTGAGATTTTTGATCCTTTGCACCCCTACAGCCGACTGTGAACAACCAACATCTTGTGCAACACTGCGTGATGATTTACCCTCTTTACCTACATACTAACAAGGATATAATATAAATAAGTGTGGCGCTAAAAATATAATACATGTACGTTATTGGGCAAGACCAGACCGAATAACATCTGAAAGGCAATATGCACAATAAAGTGTATTGATGAAAATTTATCGTATAAGAACTGTTAGCTGACACTAGCAGAAATAAGTACTGTGAAATGAAAAACACTATAAACTTGAAGGTGTATAGGTGAACCACATAAGTAGATCATATAAAAACTGTTAGCTGACACTAGCAGAAATAATTAATGTGAACAGGAGTGAAAAAAATAGAAAGACAATGTGTGTAAGTATTGCAAGAACCACAAATCCCAACTATGGGGAGGAGCAGTTATATGCATGTGAACCAAAGATGATGTGAAAATACTATAACATCACAAAACTGTGCTTCACGCAAATAGGTGATTGTACATATAGTGAGGAGGTAGGAATAAAATAATAAAATGATGAAAATGTGAATTGTGAGCACATAAACTGCTAATAAAACTAAAAGTCCATCCTGAACTCATAGGTTACTGTCGTAACTCAAAGTCCGAAAATGCAACTGAAACGATCAACAGCAGCTGGAAATGGTAATGGGGGGCCCTTAAATCCGGGGATGGCATCCACAAGATAAGGTATCCAACATCTGTAGGAAAGGGATAGGCAAAAATACCCTTACCAGCAGTGATGGACTCCCAGCCAGCGGCTTGGGAGTCAAACAGGCTTGTAATGGAGCGGGGGGGAGTAGCTCTTTGTTCCCAACAGCTGAAGAAGGTGGAAAGACGGCTGCGCTTACTGACCTGCAGCTTCAAAGATGCCAGTGGAGTGTTGCTCATCAAAGGTCCGGCTCCGTGGAAAGATGTAGGTCCTCAAATGTAAAGGGATTAAAAAGAAGAAAACGCATCCCGGGCCCTGGCACTGAAGGTCCCCCGGGGCCGGCTCTTCCTCAGTATATCGGTCTCCGGCAGGGACACCCCCAGCGCCTTATTGCGGGTTTTCACAGTCTTCACACTGGCTCTCAGAGCCAGTGTGAAGACTGTGAAAACCCGCAATAAGGCGCTGGGGGTATCCCTGCCGGAGACCGATATACTGAGGAAGAGCCGGCCCCGGGGGACCTATCCCTTTCATACAGATGTTGGATACCTTATCTTGTGGATGCCATCCCCGGATTTAAGGGCCCCCCATTACCATTTCCGGCTGCTGTTGATCGTTTCAGTTGCATTTTCGGACTTTGAGTTACGACAGTAACCTATGAGTTCAGGATAGACTTTTAGTTTTATTAGCAGTTTATGTGCTCACAATTCACATTTTCATCATTTTATTATTTTATTCCTACCTCCTCACTATATGTACAATCACCTATTTGCGTGAAGCACAGTTTTGTGATGTTTTAGTATTTTCACATCATCTTTGGTTCACATGCATATAACTGCTCCTCCCCATAGTTGGGATTTGTGGTTCTTGCAATACTTACACACATTGTCTTTCTATTTTTTTCACTCCTGTTCACATTAATTATTTCTGCTAGTGTCAGCTAACAGTTTTTATATGATCTACTTATGCGGTTCACCTATACACCTTCAAGTTTATAGTGTTTTTCATTTCACAGTACTTATTTCTGCTAGTGTCAGCTAACAGTTCTTATACGATCAATTTTCATCAATACACTTTATTGTGCATATTGCCTTTCAGATGTTATTCGGTCTGGTCTTGCCCAATAACGTACATATATTATATTTTTAGCGCCACACTTATTTATATTATATCCTTGTTACAATTTGTCTGATTGTTGTGTTGGCTGCTCTGCTCTCTTGTTGGCGCATTATTATTTTTGATTTTCTACATACTAACAAGCAGATTTAATCTGATGCAGGTGTTAGTGTTTGTAATGAAAATTTACAGGGTGATTCCATAATTTTTTCCTCAGATATGAGTGATTCCATAATTTATTCCCTGTGCTTGTTCTATAAATCTAACTGTTACTGGCCACCGCAATTATTTTTCTTGATTTCTTTTAGTGTTTCCTAAAGCCAGAAAGTTGCCATTTGAAATGCCTTTAGTTTTTGGCCATGTCTGTGATCTGCTTTTTTTTCTACAACAATAAACAACTGAAGGAACATCCTCAGGGACTGGTGATTCAATCATTTTTGCCAGGGGTTGTAGTACAATCTCCAGGCAACAATGTAGGGCTTGCTCAATCAAACAGGTGTTGAATGTGGTTTGAATCCAAAGGATCTACAGCATTGCCCTTGAGTTATAATACATGATAAAAAAGCAAACTTCTAAACTCCAAAAGAAAGTGATTCTGCAGTATCAATAGAATTCATATAGTCCATAAATATCAATAGTGCTTAAAAATTATTATAAAGTGCTCCGTGCTTAATCAAAAATTGAAGTGTCCATTGAGGTTTCATAATGACATGCTCCCCTCCTATGTTCACCTACTCAGCAACAGTAGATGAAACAGTAAATGGTGATATTTATGGACTATATGAATTGTATTGATACTGCAGAATCACTTTTTTTGAGTTTTTACAAGATTGATTTTTTTATAATTTTTGTATTATGGATTATAACGCAGGGGTAGCGCTGTAGTTTCTTTTGTATTCATATCACAGGGTATATTATAGTGATACTAAAGTCTTATATCTTTTTTTTAGATAATAACAAACATGTTACACTTGCCTGCTCTGTGCAGTGGTTTTGCACAGAGTGACCCTGATCTTCCTCTTCTCAGGTCCCTCTTCTGTGCTCCTGGCCCCTCCCTCCTGTTCAGTGCCCCCACAGCAAGCAGCTTGCTATGGGGCCACCCTGAGAAAAGCCACAGCTCCCTGTGTCCGTTCAGACACGGAGCCACAGTTCGGCCATGCCCCCTTTCTCTCCTTATTGGCTAACTGACTTTGACAGCAGTGACACCGATGGCGCCACTCTGCTGTCTCAGCCAATCGGGAGGTGAGTCCTGGGTAGCCGAGACACTCCTGCAACATCACTGGATTTAGATGGGGCTCAGGTAAGTATTAGGGGGGCTTCTGCACACAGGTTTTTTTTTTTTTATCTCAATGCATTAAATACCGTATATACTCGAGTAAAAGCCGACCCGAATATAAGCCGAGGCACCTAATTTTATCTCAAAAAACTGGGAAAACTTATTGACTTGAGTATAAGCCTAGGGTGAGAAATGCACAGCTACTGTAAGTGGAAAAGAGGGTCAGCAATGCCCATTTGCAGCTTCACTGTGCCCATTTGCAGCCTCACTGTACCCATTTGCAGACATAGGTCCCCCGAACTTCAAACTTGGTAGTTAAGGGTTCCTAGATGCCCCCTAGCTGCAGCCAAAATTTGGGGTCTCTGGACCCAAAGGGTCCCGAGATGGCATTGCTGCAGATGGAGACAGTTAACCGACTTTGGGGCCCCGTATCTCGGGGCCACTTGGTGCTAGGAACCCCAAATTTGGTGTGCAAACCCAGTGGAACTATTACTACATCAGATGGTAGACGCACCAACTAGAAATAAAACAATACTGGATCTACTGATTACCAACAATACAGACCTGATCACAGATGTGGAAATACGGGGCAATTTAGGTAACAGCGATCACAGGTCAATTAGTTTCAGTATAAATCACACAAATAGGAAACATAAAGGGAATACAAAGACACTGAATTTCAAAAGAGCCAACTTCCCTAAACTACAAACCTTGCTAAAAGGCATAAATTGGGATAAAATATTAGGAACAAAGAATACGGAGGAGAGATGGGTTTGCTTTAAGAGCATATTAAATAAGGGCATTAGCCAATGTATCCCATTGGGTAATACATTTTAAAAGAGCGAACAAAAATCCTGGATGGCTTAACTCCAATGTAAAAATGCATATAAAAGCAAAGGAGAAGGCCTTCAAAAAATACAAGGTTGAGGGATCATCCTCAGCATTCAGACTTTATAAAGAATGCAATAAGAAATGTAAGGGTGCAATTAGGACGGCTAAGATAGAACATGACAGACACATAGCGGAGGAGAGCAAAAAAAATCCCAAGAAATTCTTTAAGTATGTAAACAGTAAAAAAGGGAGGACAGACCATATTGGCCCCATAAAGAATGAGGAAGGCCATCTGGTTACAAAGGATGGGGAGATGGCAAAGATATTGAATTTATTCTTCTCCTTAGTCTTCACGAGTGAATCGGGGGGCTTCAGTAACCAAAACTGCAGTGTTTACCCTCATGACACAACACAGGAAGCACCTCCATGGTTAACAGAGGACGGAATTAAAATTAGACTTGAGAAACTTAACATTAATAAATCACCGGGACCAGATGACTTGCATCCGAGGGTACTTAGGGAACTCAGTCAGGTGATTGCCAGACCGTTGTTCCTAATTTTTACAGACAGTCTATTGACTGGAATGGTACCAGCTGATTGGAGGAAAGCCAATGTAGCACCAATATTTAAAAAGGGCCCAAAATACATCCCTGGGAATTGCAGACCAGTTAGCCTAACATCAATAGTATGTAAAATCTTGGAGGGGATGATAAGGGACTATATACAAGATTTTAGTAATAAGAACGATATCATTAGCAGTAATCAGCATGGATTCATGAAGAATCGTTCTTGCCAAACCAATCTATTAACCTTCTATGAGGAGGTGAGTTGCCATCTAGATAAAGGAAGGCCCGTAGACGTGGTGTATCTGGATTTTGCAAAAGCATTTGACACAGTTCCCTATAAACGTTTACTGTACAAAATAAGGTGCGTTGGCATGGACCATAGGGTGAGTACATGGATTGAAAACTGTAAGGGCGAGTTCAGAGGGTGGTGATAATGGTGAGTACTCGGAATGGTCAGGGGTGGGTAGTGGGGTTCCCCAGGGTTCTGTGCTGTCACCAATCCTATTTAACTTGTTTATAAACGATCTGGAGGATGGGATAAACGGTTCAATCTCTGTATTTGCAGACGATACTAAGCTAAGCAGGGCAATAACTTCTCCGCAGGATGTGGAAACCTTGCAAAAAGACCTGAACAAATTAATGGGGTGGGCGACTACATGGCAAATGAGGTTCAATGTAGAAAAATGTAAAATAATGCATTTGGGTGGCAAAAATATGAATGCAATCTATACACTGGGGGGAGAACCTCTGGGGGAATCTAGGATGGAAAAGGACCTGGGGGTCCTAGTAGATGATAGGCTCAGCAATGGCATGCAATGCCAAGCTGCTGCTAATAAAGCAAACAGAATATTGGCATGCATTAAAAGGGGGATCAACTCCAGAGATAAAACGATAATTGTCCCGCTCTACAAGACTCTGGTCCGGCCGCACCTGGAGTATGCTGTCCAGTTCTGGGCACCAGTCCTCAGGAAGGATGTACTGGAAATGGAGCGAGTACAAAGAAGGGCAACAAAGCTAATAAAGGGTCTGGAGGATCTTAGTTATGAGGAAAGGTTGCGAGCACTGAACTTATTCTCTCTGGAGAAGAGACGCTTGAGAGGGGATATGATTTCAATTTACAAATACTGTACTGGTGACCCCACAATAGGGATAAAACTTTTTCGCAGAAGAGAGTTTAATAAGACTCGTGGCCACTCATTACAATTAGAAGAAAAGAGGTTTAACCTTAAACTACGTAGAGGGTTCTTTACTGTAAGAGCGGCAAGGATGTGGAATTCCCTTGCACAGGCGGTGGTCTCAGCGGGGAGCATTGATAGCTTCAAGAAACTATTAGATAAGCACCTGAACGACCGCAACGAACAGGGATATGTAAGGTAATACTGACACATAATCACACACATAGGTTGGACTTGATGGACTTGTGTCTTTTTTTTCAACCTCACCTACTATGTAACTATGTAACTATGTAACATACCGGAAAATGTCATGCACTTTTCTGCAGCAGAGAATGACATTTTCCAAACCGACATTGGGGACCCATATCTCGGGGCCATTTGGTGCTAGGAACCCCACCTTTGGATATGTTGTAGTGCTAGTTCCACTGGGTTGGCACACCATTTGGTGTTCCTAGCATCAAGTGGCCCCAAGATACGGGGCCCCAAAAGCACCAAGTGGTCCAGAGATACGGGGCCCCAATTTCGGTTTGGAAAATGTAATTCTTTGCACCAGAAAAGTGCTTGACTCGAATATAAGCCGAGGGGGGCACATTCAGCACAAAAAAATGTGCTGAAAAACTCGGCTTATACTCGAGTATATACGGTACATTAAGATAAAAAAAAACCTTCTGTCTTTACAACCACTTTAAACCTACAACACAGCAGCAGCCATTTAATCTAATTTTGTTTTTATTTCAATTTAAATAGGACCCATAGCACGGGTGCATCGCCATAATAAAACTTTTTTTCTGTTTTGGTTGGAGTTTTCTTTTTAAATAAAGCCTTCTTCCCCCAACAGCATGAAGCACTCAGCTGGCTGTGGTCCTCCTGTGGGAATGAACTGTGAGTTTTGCCGGCAGCGACATCAGGTACTGCTTCATCCATGTGCTCTGTGTTCATATATGTACATCACTAATGCTCACCAAACATATAATTGGGATTGTATAATATTTAAACAGTCTGCTTTTTAGTTTTTACCAAAACTATGTAATACAAGGACCTACCTAAACGATCTATTCAATTTGTATACAATCAGGCAGGCTCTTGCACTACATAGTGTAAGATTGGATTCACACCATAACCGCTTCAGCGCCAAAAGATTTTACCCCCTTCCTGACCAGAGCGTTTTTTGCGATTCGGCACTGCGTCGCTTTAACTGACAATTGCGCGGTCGTGCGACGTGGCTCCCAAACAAAATTGACGTCCTTTTTTTCCCACAAATAGAGCTTTCTTTTGGTGGTATTTGATCTCCTCTGCGATATTTTTTTTTTTTTTTTTTTTCTTTTTGCGCTATAAACAAAATAAGAGCGACAATTTTGAAAAACACGCATTATTTTTTACATTTTGCTATAATAAATATCCCCAAAAATATATAAAAAAACATTTCTTTCCTCAGTTTAGGCCGATCGTATTCTTCTACATATTTTTGGTAAAAAAAAATCGCGCTAAGCGTTTAATAAATCGTTTGCGCAAACGTTATAGCGTTTACTAAATAGGGGATAGTTTTATGGCATTTTTATTAATAATTTTTTTTTTTTACTAGTAATGGAGGCGATCAGTGATTTTTTTATTGTGACTGCGACGTTATGGCGGACATTTTTGACACATTTTTGGGACCATTGTCATTTATACAGCGATCAGTACGATTAAAAATGCACTGATTCCTGTGTAAATGACACTGGCAGTGAAGGGGTTAACCACTAGGGGGCGTGGAGGGGTTAAGTGTGTCCTAGGGGAGTGATTACTAACTGTAGGGGGATGGGCTGTGTGTGTGACGTCACTGATCTCTGCTCCGATGACAGGGAGCAGAGATCCAGTGACACTTGTCACTAGGCAGAACGGGGAGATGATGTTTACATCAGCATCTCCCCGTTCGTCCTCTCCGTGAGGCGATCGCGGGTATCCCCGCGGCGTTCGAGTCTGCGGGACCCGCGACCCGACTCACGGAGCTCCTGGCCAGCGCGCGCGCGCGCAATGGCACGGCAGGGAATTCAAATGGACGCACAGGTACGCCCATTTGCCCAGCTGTGCCATTCTGCCGACGTACATCGGCGTGCGCCGGTCGGGAACAGGTTAAGTACCATATTTTATGGAAATCGTTTTAACTTTCATACATAACTTTTACATATGGTATGTCTCTTAGATTGTAAGCTCTAAGGAGCAGGGCCCTCTGATTCCTACTGTATCAAAGTGTATTGTATTTGTACTGTCTACCCTCAAGTTGTAAAGCGCTACGTAAACTGTTGGCGCTGTATAAATCCTGTATAATAATAATAATAATAATATGATTTAACAGTTTCTACTGGGATATACTGGGGTAAGGCGGGGGGGGGGGGGGGGGGTCATCCATTTGATAGCAATAGCCTTACTTGTACCACATAGTTGTTGGTAGATCTGAAGGAGATTGTACAATCAAATTGTAACGTGGGTGCTGAGCTTGGTGACTAATATAGCTTTCTTTTTGTTGCAGGTGGGAGGTCCCATCTGGGCCGAGGCACTCCATGACAAAGAGTTTGTGCAAAGAGTTCTGTCCGCTTCAGAGCGCAACCCAAAGAGGTTCGGGACGTCTGAAAGAATTGAGGGGATGCTCAGCGTGGTCACCGAGGTGAGAGCATGAATGTCTTGTATGTGGAAGTCTTGAAAGGCAAAAGGGATTGCAATGCTTAGATGTGCTGCCATACATCTTCTCCTATCACTATGGGGGAGATTTACTAAAACTGGCGCACAATCAGCTTCTAACTTCAGCTTGTTCAGTTTAGCTTTGACAATAAAACCTGGAAGCTGATTGGTTTGTATGCAGAGCTGCACCAGACTGTGCAAGCTCCAGTTTTAGTAAATCCCACCCCTCCATTGTGTATCTAAAGCAAATAAAAACACACAGTAGCATTCTCTGCTCCCCTTTTACATCATACCCCCCCGTAGTGTCCTCGGCACCTCCCATACAGTAGTGTCATCCTGCCATGCCCTCCTTCACATCACCCCCCCCCCCCTCCACTGTAGTGTCCTCTGCTCCTCCCTCTTCATATCAGTGTCTTTTGCCCCTTTCACAACCCCCCACTGTACTGTAGTGTCCTCTTCCCCCCCCCCTCTCAAACCAGTGTCCTCTGCCCCCCTTCACATCCCCCCAAAGCAGTGTCCTCTGTCCCCCCTTTCACATCACCTCCCCACTGTAATGTTTTCTGCCCCTTTACACCCCCATAGCAGTGTCCTGTTAACCCCCCCCCCTCCACCTCAAGCAGTGTCCTCTGTCCCCCTTCACATCACCCCCCACTGTAGTGTTCTCTGCCCTTCTGCACCCTCATAAGTGTCCTGTCCCCCCCCCCCCCCAAGCAGTGTCCTCTGTCCCCCCCTTCACCTCCCCACTGTAATGTTCTTCGCCCCTTTACACCCCCATAGCAGTGTCCTGTTAACCCCCCCCCCCCCACCTCAAGCAGTGTCCTCTGTCCCCCTTCACATCACTCCCACTGTAGTGTTCTGTGCCCTTCTGCACCCTCATAGCAGTGCCTGCCCCCCCCCCCCCCCCAAAGCAGTGTCCTCTGTCTCCTACTCCTACACCTACACACACACCACAGTGTATAGGTAGTACTCTCCTACCTGACACTGGTGTACTGCAGAGATTGTGAGTTATCACAGTACTAGATGGAGGGTGGTAGCTGCCGGAGTTAACTTTTCACATTAACAAGCGGGTGATTGGTTGCTAAGACGGCCCGACTTCCTAGCAACTAATCACCTGCTGGTTAATGTGAAAAGTTTACTCTGGCAGCTCCCACCATCCATTCAGTTGCATGATAATTCCTGCTTGCAGTAAGAGGAGAGCGGGGGGGAGAGAGAGAAGTATCGGCAATGCAGGGCCATGTTTGTGAGCTACCTGTCGGCTGCCCATGGTCGGCGGATAGATCGCGGTCGACAGCTTGCTGACCCCGCCATAGAGCTTGTGCAAGTGTCCAACCCCGGTACGCGAGGTTACCTATTAGTTATTTTAGTTTTCTCTTATGTATCTTTTTCTTGATGTGTCTGAGGATGATTCTTGGAGCTATCAAAGTTAAAAGATCTGTAAAGCCTGACAGTTTGTCCTATTAGCTGTCTGACCTTTGACCCTCCCTGTCCTAATCTGAGTAGGCTCTGTGTGAGATCAGGCATTTAACTTCAGGTGATCTTTGACATGAAAGTTGGAGCGTTGAGCTCAGACACCGTAAGTAAAGCTAGACAATGGGGACTTAAATCGTCGTCTTTAAAGCGGAGCTCCAGCCCCCCATCAAAAACTAAAAGTCAGCAGCTACAAATACTGTAGCTGCTGACTTTAATATTAGGACAATGTCGGCACCCCAGCTGATTTTTCCATTGGCCCTCGGGTGCTGCCGCCGCCGCCATTCCTTGTAAGGGAAACCAGAAGTGAAGCCTTGCCGCTTCAAAGCCGGCTCTCTACGGTGCTTACGCGAAGCACGCTGCGCTTTGTGAATAGCCCTGCGGCAGGGAAAGGAGGAGGGGGCGAACTTACGGGGGACCTCTCCGAGGCGAGGTCACCCGAAAGTGGGGACGGGTACCTGTCAAAAACCGATACCCCCCCCCCTAAAAGATGCCAAATGTGGCAGCGGAGGGGGGAGGAAGGAAACAAGCGGAGCTTCCCCTTTTGGGTGGAGCTCAGCTTTAAGATAAGCTGCAAATTTATGCTAATAAAAGGTATACAGCTTTTGTAAAAATGTAATGTCCACATCAATGAATGGTTGCATTGAAGTCTTCAGAGCATTGCAACTGTGATCAGTGAGGTCCGTGTACAACACAACCCCCCCAGCCCAGGTCCGCATGAAGGTATGGACTTTCTGTTATGAGGCTAGAGGAAGTATATGTGGGGTGACATCACTGCACTTATGCCAGTCTAGTCTATTGCAGTGGCAGATATGAGACATGTAGTCTTTACAGCCTTAATGTGTAGTCACATTAAGGCTGACAGTTGCCCAGCCAGCTACCTTCATTCAGTCTCCCAGCTTCTCAGTGTGCATTGGGGGCGGTAAGCTAGTGGACAGATCATCAGCCATCAGATTGCAGGAGATCTTTAAACTAGAATTAAACATATATATATATATATATATATATATATATATATATATATATATATATACATACATACATACATACATACATACATACATACATACACACACACACACACACACACACACACACACACACACACACACACACACACACACACACACACACACACACACACACACACACACACACACATGAGCCACTTTGAGCTGTTGGCCATAATGTTCTAGTATGCACCACATATTCACATATTGGCACATTATGGCAGCCTGTCAAATGATCCCCTCCAGCATTGCTCTGGACACGGGTGCTTCCATCCCAATCTTTACAGATTACTTTTCCTAAAGGTTTGCTTTAAAAAGATTCTCAGTTTTCATTAGAAAAAAAAGAAGCTGCTGAAAGGTATGCAGGTACTTTTCCTATAGCAGTTTTAAAAGAATAGTCTGTTTTGGACCATGTTTCCTATTCCACATATGTTTTGGGTGCAACATGAAACATGGTCACATGCTCCATCTTTAAAACCCACACTGCCATTCCACTAAATTTGTGTGGTGTTTCCTGCAGGAGAATCCTGTCTTCTTCTTTTTTTTTTTTTTTTTTTTTTTTTTTTTTTTTTTTTAGTGCAACTGTGTGGCTCCGCCTGCACAGTTTCGTCATCCTGGCCGGGAATGGTTTACAAATGATGGCTTCAAGTCTCATCTGCCACCACAGATATTCCTTTAAGTGCCCCCATACTGCCAAAATGCCAGGTCATCCAGACAGGGCAGAGCTTCTGTACTTCTTGTAGTATCAGGGTTTGCTGCCTCCTCCCTCCCGCATGGTACTGTTGGTCAGTGAGGTAGTTCATCATAGTGACTGGCTAATAGGAATGTGTAGCGGGCTGGAGGAACAGCAAAGCTTTGACTTGGAAGTGTATAGTTTTCACTTTCTGCCTATCAAAATTGCAATTTCACTACTTCAAGGGAAGAACCTGCTGTTCAACACGTGCGAAATGTATCTGACCTCACAGCGGATATAATACCCGTTTTATATTGTTTCCACATGACAGGAGTTGGATATCCCGCTATATTACACCTTGGACAATCTGAGCAGTACAATCCGCTGCAGCACCCCGGACTGCTCCCATTCAGGTGAGGATCCAACTTATAGATTGATGTGATATAATGCAGTTGTGATCCTCCTGGATGGCACTATGCTGTATAGGAAACAGGCGGGGGAAGGCAAGCAACGCCATAGGAAAAGCTTTAGGGCCCATTAAAGTGCAAAAATGCACATCCTGTTATGTTTAGGCAGCCTATTGGAATAAACGTCGGAACATGATGAAAATTGGACATGAACCATCTTTGGTAAGATAATGCACCACAAAGCACTACCATGCATTGCAACACAGGTACATTTCCTTAATTCATTGAGGTGCCATTCATAATGACGTCCAATGCAAAATAAATGGCAGTGCATGTGACTTGCGTTACCAGAATGCAGACGTGTGAATAGGCCCCCTGGGGTATCGTATAGAGCAGGGATATGCAATTGGCAGATCTCCAGCTGTTGCAAAACTACAAGTCCCATCATGCCTCTGCCTCTGGTGTCAGGCTTGAGGCTGTCAGTCTTGCTATTCCTCATGGGACTTGTAGTTCTGCAACAGCTGGAGGTCCGCTAATTGCATATCCCTGGTATAGAGCAATCCTAGGCAACAGGGGAAACCAGTATGTGAAGTGCTAACCGTATACAGCCGAGGTCAAAAGTTTTGAGAAGGACACAAATATTAATTTTCACAGTCTGCTGCTTCAGTTTTTTTTATGATGGCAATTTGCATATACTCCAGAATTTTCTGAAGAGTGATCCGATGAATTTCAATTAATTGCAAAGTCCCTCTTTGCCATGAAAATTAAACTATGAAAACTTAATCCCATAAAAAACATTTCCACTGCATTTCAGCCCTGCCACAAAAGGGCAAGCTGACATCATGTCAGTTATTCTCTTGTTAACACAGGTGTCAGTGTTGACAGGGACAAGGCTGGAAATCACTTTGTAATGCTGATTGAGTTAGAATAACAGACTGGAAGATTTTAAAAGGAGGTTGGTGCATGAAATCATTGTTTTTCCTCTGTTAACCATGGTTGCCTGCAAGGAAACATGTGCAGTCATCATTGCTTTGCACAAAAAGGATTCCTAGGCAAGAATATTGCTGCTGCTAAGATTGCACCGAAATCAATTATTTATCGGATCATCAAGAGCTTCAAGAAGAGAGGTTCAGTTTTTGTGAGGAAGGCTTGAGGGTGCCCAAGAAAGTCCAGCAAGCGCCAGGACCGTCTCCTACAGTTGATTAAGCTGTGGGATTGGGGCACCACCAGTGCAGAACTTGCTTAAGAATGGCAGCAGACAGGTGTGAGGGCATCTGCACAAACAGTGCGGAGAAGAATTTTGGAGGATGGCCGGGTGTCAAGAAGGGCAGCAAAGGAGCCACTTCTCTCCAGGAAAATCATCAGGGACAGACTCATATTCTGCAAAAGGTACAGGGATTGGACTGCTGAGGACTGGGCTTAAGTCATTTTTTCTGTGATGAATCCCCTTTCCAAATTTTTGGGGCATCTGGAAAAAACCTTGTCCGGAGAAGAAAAGGTGGGCGCTACCATCAGTCCTGTGTCATGCCAACAGTAAAGCATCCTGAGACCATTCATGTGTGGGGTTGCTTCTCAGCCAAGGGATCACTCACAATTTGGCTAAGAACACGGCCATGAATAAAGAATGGTACAAAAACATCCTCCGAGAGCAACTTCACCCAACTGTCCAAGAACAGTTTGGTGATGAACAATGCCTTTTTCAGCATGATGGAGCACCTTGCCATAAGGCAAAAGGGCCAACTAAGTGGCTTGGGGAACAAAACATCAACGTTTTGGATGCATGGCCAGGAAAGTCCCCAGACCTTAATCCCATTGAGAACTTGTGGTCAATCCTCAAGAGGCGGGTGAACAAAAAAAACAAAAAAAAAAAACAAAACACAACATCTAACAAATTCCAAGCATTCATTATGCAAGAATGAACTGCTAGCAGTCAGGATGTGACCCAGAAGATTGACAGCATGCCGGGGTGAATTGCAGAGGTCTTGAAAAAAGAAGGGTCAGCACTGCAAATATTGACTCTTTGCATAAACTTAATGTAATAGTCAATAAAAGCCTTTGACACTTATGAAATGCTTGTAATTAAACTTCAGTATACCATAGTAACATGTGACAAAAAGATCTAAAAACACTGAAGCAGCAGACTGTGTCAAAATTAATCTTTGTGTCCTTCTTAAAACTTTTGGTCACAGCTGTACAGCAAGCACTGCAAATTTACAAAAAAAGAAAAAAGTAATCAAAGAGCATAGCGCTTGTAGTACATACCATCTCCCCCATTTCCCTCACATTTGCAGCAATTCCTGGCTGTCAAAATGATAGGACTCAGTGTTTATAAACATTGTTCAGACATGAGATAGAGATACAAGGTAGCACTGTTACCTTTGTATTTACCTGTTCCGTTCATCTACAGATCAACGGGGTGAATTTCCATCTGCAGATGATGTCAGTTAAAGCAGATTCTCCAGCC
>JBBDGP010002447.1:1047500-1153845 GCA_037952835.1 Lithobates septentrionalis
TCTGTCATCTGGGATATAATGAGGTGCTGGGTGAGTCCTCAGTTCTTCTTTTTTTTTTTTTTTTTTTTTATGTTTGTATCTGTGAAAGTTTAAAACTGGCCATACACTAGTGGATTTTTTTTTAATGAACATTTGTACGAAAATTCTCAGTACTTTCAGTGACCTGACATTCGATTTTTTTTTTTTTTTTTTTTTTTTTTGGAATGAATGCAATTTTCCCAACGAAAAACCACAAACGCCGATTTGTTCATTTGAGGAAAAGTGGTCCATCGTGCTTCCTCCAATTTTTCTTGTCGCAATCAAAAAACTAACGTAGATTTGACCCCACTAATGTTTAGAAAATTAAACGTTTTTAAAGCATTTTTAACAGACTTTTACTATTGTATGGCCAGCTTGAATTGGTTAAGTTTTTTTTTTTTTTTTTTATTTATACAGTGGAACCTTGGTTTACGAGTAACGCAGTTAACAAGCGTTTTGAAAGACGAGCAACTTTTTTATTTTTTTTTTTATTTTGACTGTTTGCAGAATTCAAGCTAATGGGCGGTGCAGTACCGCATTTGGCCAGGGGGGCGCTGGGGACACTCGGAACAGTTCGGAAATACTTCATTCCCGAGGCTTTCCGAGCTGTCCCTGAGTATTTCCGAGGCTCTCCGGCAGCCCCCTCTCCCACCTCTGGCCACATGCAGTATTGCATGTAATAGAAGTCAATGCAGAACGAATTATCTTCGTTTTCATTGACTTCTATGGGGAAACTCGCTTTGATATGCGAGTGCTTTGGATTACAAGCATTCTCCTTGCACCGATTATGCTCCTAATCCAAGGTTCCACTGTATCTGAATGCATTCTCTACGGTAAAAAAAATCTTTAGAAGTTTCTCCCCCCCAGCCCCCCCTCCTTTTAAACCCTTACCTGAGCCCCATCTAGATCCATCTTTAGCACCTCCTCTCACATGATACTTGGCAGCAGTGGGAGCCATTGACTCCTGCTGCAGTAGGTCAAATCCTGTGATGGGGGGGGGGGGGGGGGGGAAGCAGGCCAAGTTCTGCTGTGTGTGTCAACCCAGCTCGAGATTGATCTTGCACAAGTGCCCCATAGTAAGCAGCTTGCTGTAGGGGCCCTTGGAGAAAAGGAGGAGCCAAGATCGCTGGCAGGAGATCTCAGTAGAGGAGGTTCAGAGCCGGTCTGTGTAAAACCATTGCACAAACAGGCAAGTATACCATGTTTTGTTTTAAATAAAAAAATATTAACCTTTACAATCACTTTTAACTCTAGGCAGATACAAAAAAAATAATTTAGCCTTTTCTTCTCAGCCTGACTGTCCCCGCCCCATCCCTTTTTATTGATTTTAATTTCAGTTCCTTTGGTTATGAAAGCTCAGCATTACATGTGGATGTTACCTGGGGTAGTCTGGTTTCTACCGCAGTCTGCCCAGGAATGCCAACACCTCTGGACTTGACACCCACTCATTAAAGCATTGGTGATATTTTCATAGCTCCTCCCAAGAGCCGGCCCACTGCTTGCATCAGATCCTGAGAGGTTTGCTGCCTCTGCAAACACAGTTGACACTTTAACAACCCCCTGATTGTTTGCCATTAACACACCTGTTTGGGAATTCTTCACATTTTTGCGAATGCAGCAACAGCCCTGAAGAAGGGGGAAGTCCCTGTTCCCCTGAAACGCGTTGGTTTGATGTCCTTTTTGATAATCTCAACATACCTTCCAACTTGCATCTTATTGGACACCAGATGCTCCTTTTCTACTTACCTTTCCAAGTCTACATATGAACACAAAAAAAAATGACCCTAAGGCCTTACCCACAAGGGCTCACCGCCACCATACTCAAAGTGGGCACAAACCACTGGAAGGATTTTTTTATTTTTTTTTCCCCCTACTCGCCCAAGTTATCACCCAGCAATGACTGCTTGAGTAAGTCCAGCGCAGTCTCCAGCCCTAACAAGTTACCCGCTCATCAAGACATTTGTGATATTTGCATAACTCCTCCCAAGAGCCGCCCCACTGCTTGCATCAGGTCCGAGGACTCCTGAAGCACAGTGCTGTGAGCCATGTACAGCACCATTCTCTATAGGGCTGCAACCAACGATTATTTTCATAATCGATTAGTTGGCCGAGTGTTTCGATTAATCGGTTAATAACCTTAAAAAAAAAAAGTGTGGTGTATCATTTAGTTTAATATGTAAAGTTTTTTTTAAAAAAAAAAAGGAAATTTATTCCTAAATATCTCAATGCAGTGGTAAATATAAATTACCAACTTTATGGTTAGGGAGCTAAAGCTCTAATCCACTCTGAGAATAAGACAGAGGAGATATACTGTATATACAATTAGAGGATATATACTATTAAAGGGGGATCTGGTAAATATCATCAGATTTAGAGATCAATTTCTTTCATTCAGCGAATGTACAAAGATTTTTCGTCTGAAAATTGATCCGTGTGGCCAGCATAAGGCTCGGTACACACCTATGCAGTTTGCTTTTGATCTGTTTCTGCAGTGCGTTTTGCACATGTGATTTTGCTGCGATTTGCGTTTTTGCATTTTTTTTGGACAATTTGTTGTTGGGCAAATCTAAAAATACAAATTGCTGCAAAAACGCATTACGTGCTTTTTAGCAGCTTCTCCATTTAAGTATATTGAACCAAAAAAGCACCGGTTTGTGTTAAGAAAAAAAAAAAAAAAAAGGCCCCTACCCTTTCCAAATATGCAGCGGCTGAAAAAAAAAAAAAAAGCATAGATGTGAACGTGTCCCATAGGAAACCATGTAAATGAACTGTAGTGCGTTTCTGCAAAAAGCACCAAAAAACACATGGGTGTGAACCAGGTCTAAGACGTTTAGTAGCATAAATGGGATTAAAAAAAAAAAAAATAGCTCTTTAGATCACTACTGTAAAGGGGTTAATTTTTTTTGTACTGTAGAACTGTGAAAGTTATATTTACAGTAACGATTTGCTCTTTGTGCTATAAAGGGTTCATTTTAACCTCATTATGTTACTGGCCAATTAATAGATTATGAAATTAATCGATTACTATTTTCATAATCTATTAGTTTCAGCCCTACTGCTGTCCCCTCCCATGCCATGATTTGCCTGCATTGCATAGAGAATCAAAGACCCAATAATGACATCACTGGGACTAAAAAGGTATGGAAAAAAAAAAAGGCGGGGAATGTTTTGTTTAAAAATGTCATTAGCATTTTGTTGAAGTGGGTAAAAAGGGAACTAGGAGGGCAAAATATAAGCAGATTTCAGCTAAAAAGAAAATTGACCCAAAAAAGGTTGTGTCCGTGGTCTCTTTATAGGAAAAGCAGAATCCTGTGAAAAGGGAAAGGTTGTCTGAGACAAGTCCAGCACATCACATCCTAAGCACAGAGCCCAGGTCAGTAATAATTTATGTACCGTTCCTCTCCTAACAATGTACATTGGGAATGTTGTGGATGAGCTGCTTGTAATTGTGGGAATGGATTTTTACAGCATCCAGGCCAATTTTGGGGTGCGGGAAGATGCCAATCCGAAGTCTCGAAAAATGGGATTAAAGAGGTTCCAGGAAAACCCCGAGGCTAATTGGGGCCCAAAAGCACGCGCTAAAGCCGGGTAATAAGACATCACATGACCTTTGATGATGGGTTGCAAGGGGAGCTGTAGTCTTAATGCTTTCAATATCTACGTGTGAAAGTGGTCAGCTTATCAGTGTTTTAATAACCCAGGTTGTGTGTATAGTATGTAATTTAGATGTACACAGAGCAACAATGTTTGATATACTGAAAATGTGTGTCAAGGTTCTGTTATCCACATGGGGAAGCACAAGTGTTCTATGCACACAGTCCCATTCATGTAAAAAAAAAAAAATTTTGAAAGAGAAATCGTCAAATAAATCATACTCAACTAGGTAGAGGCAGTACTAGGGGACCAATGCTGCATCCACCTAGTGGAGTAGGATTTTTTTTTTTATTTATTTTACTGACAGCCATTCTCTTTCAAATGGAATTCCATAGGAAAAAATAAAAACATAAAAACTAAGTGTAGTAGTATTCAATTGATTTCTTCTTATTCGTTTATTTTGTTAGGGGAGGCATTTCAACCAGTCTGGAAGAGAGAAGAAAGCGACACCAAAACAAGAGGAAACTCTCTCCAGAGGATATAGACTTGAAACAGTTTCCTTGCAAGAAATTCAGACAGGTCAGATTTCCATGCTCTCCATCCAATAGACTACATAGAGAATATGCTGTCAAACTTGTACCGAGAGAAATATAAACTACACCAAGCATGAGGCCAGTGAATTCCAAACTCTTGATTTGCATACTTGTTCAAGGTCATTGAATGTAGTGAAATACCATGACAGCCAGGAACCTCGCATCTTCAGGACGTGGTCAGCAATGACCGCCTATATATATCTAGCGCACCCGCAATCCACTGCAGGGTTTTTTTTTTAAATAAAAAAGAAAGGTTACATAATAGAGCCTCTGGGCATTCCCCAGCTCAAAGTCCTCTGCAGGTTTCTGTATGAAATATAAATAAAATAAATGCACTTTTTTTTTTTTTTTTTTTTTTTTTTAACTACTTCCCGCAAACCGCTGTCATTATACAACAGTTCTTTGAAGTAAAATACCAGGGTTATGGCAGCAGCTAGCTGCCATAACCCCGGTATTTTCTTCAACGGCGGGCGGTCCGCTTTCAGATAAAAGTGGTCTCCGCGGCACATTCGCCGCAAGATCACTTTTATCGGCGTGGGAGAGGCGATACCCTCCTGCCAATTACCGGAGCCGTCGGTAGCGGTGGAGACAATCCGATGTTCTCCCACGCCGTAGCATGGATGACTGAAGCGACGTCAAACGTCACTTTCGCCCAATGGTCTTAAAGGGAAATTTTTTTTTTTTTTATTGCATTTAAGTGTAAATGTGAGATCTGAGGTCTTTGTGACCCCCAGAGCTCACATTAGAGGGCCTGTCATGCTTTTTTTTTTTTTTCCCCCTATTCCAAGGGATGTTTACATTTCTTGTAATAGGAATAAAAAAAGTTACCCAAATTTTTTTTTTTTTTTTTTAAAAGGACAGTTTAAAAATAAAAGTTAAATTTTTAAAGCGCCCTGTCCCGCCAAGCTTGTGCGCAGAAGCAAAAACGAGTCATGCCTGCATATGAAAACTGTGTTCATACAACACATGTGAAGTATCGCTGCGATTGTTAGAGCAAGAACAATAATTCTAGCAAAAGACCTTTTCCAACTCAAAACTAGTAACCTGTAGAAATCTTTAAACGACTCCTATGGAGATTTAAGGGTTAAAGTTTGTTGCCTTTCTACAAGCAGGCGCAATTTTAATGCATGACAAGTTGGGTATCAATTTACTTGGCGTAATATCTTTCACAATTAAAAAAATAAATAAATAAAATTGGGCTAACTTTTAGATTACACTTATTTTTTTTTAATTTAAAAAAAAATAAGACTTTTTTTCCAAACAAATTGTGCTTCTAAGACCGCTGTGCTAATACGGTGTGCCAAAGTATTGGAACGACCGCCATTTTATTCCCTAGGGCAGTGATGGCGAACCTTGGCACCCCAGATGTTTTGGAACTACATTTCCCATGATGCTCATCCACTCTGCAGTGTAGTTGAGCATCATGGGAAATGTAGTTCCAAAACATCTGGGGTGCCAAGGTTCACCATCACTGCTCTAGGGTGATATAAAATATATATATGTTCTAAGTAATTTTCTAGCAAAAAAAAAAAAAAAAAAATGATTAACTTGTAAACAAGAAGTTTGAAAAATAGGCCTGGCAGTTAAGTGGTTAAAAGATGAACTTGGCCTTTGAGGAGGAGTATCCATAGTTTGTGCCCTGGTGGGAGATTTTAACTTGCTTCCTGTAAAAAAAAAAAAAAAAAAAAAGGCAACAGGAAGTGACAAAAATCCTTTTAGATAGCTATGACTTGGGATTAGGTGTACCAATTGAAAGATTTTTTTGGTTACAAAAGTAGCATTTTGGATTTTCCATACCAGTCACACAAACTAAAAAGGGTTATTTTACCACTGGGGACATACACTTTTGCATCACAGTACCACATGTAAAGTGTGTCAATATTAATTTTGAATGGTACGTTAAACACACACCTGGCACCCAACACACCTGTGCTGTTGGGTGCCACAAGGCAATTCATGGTAGTGCATTGCGTTAGAAAAAAGTTTCCGGTATGACTTAAAGTAGCAGTCCATTCTTTTTAATGAGCCCAAATATACAGGACCTGCAAAAAAAATCTTCCCTGGGAGCCCCAGCTACTGCGTACGGCCGCACATAGAGGTTGCGTAAACCCATGCATGCACACAGTCGTACAACCTCCAAAACACATAGGATGTCTATGGTCGGGGTTGTACATTCAAGCACATGTTTATACAAGTACAGCTGCACTGTCTAAACAGCTGTACATAGTAGCATAGGCTTTCAGAGAAGATTTATTGTAGGTGCTTGTTCATTGTATGCTCCTCTAGTGGCTATATTCTTAGTTACTTTTTTTTTTTTTTTTACGTATTTTTCCTTCCTTCCCTCTAAGGGTTCCTGTGACCTCGGAGACGACTGCCGTTACTCTCACACGTTCCCAGATTCGGAAATGAAGCCCCAAGATGATCCTGTATCAGAACATGAAACACCACCCTGCTGAGGATTACTTTACCTGCATGGATACTGCAGTACTGAATGTGGCAATCTAATAAACTTATGAACTCTCCAGCCTGTTAATGTAGCTGGACTCTGACAACAGAGCTCACATGGCAGCGTGCTTGTTTTCTTTTTTTTTATATTGATCAAATTTTATTTACCACTCTGAAAAATAAAAAAGGCAGAATTTTTATGTTGGCGTAACAAAATAGAATGGACTTTATTTTTTTTACATTTTGGTAGATAGTGGTATAGTATACATCCAGCAAGGCACTTTGTTTTCAGGCAGTCACCCCCGTTATCGGCTGTCCCACTCTGCATATTTTTTGTATTGCACTGTCGCAAGGAACGTGCGGATTTCCATCGGTTTAAGAGTGACACTTGTGGGGTCCAGGTCCAAACTGCTGTTTTCAGGGTTTGGGATGGAGCCTAGAAAGAAGATAAAATTGGTTAAGGTGTATCTGTCCTGAGAGAGATATGTAGGTTGCCTGTGCTGACCTACTACTGAAAATGCTACTTCCCTGGCTTCTGAAAGTGGTAGTAAAGTGTACAAAAAAAAAAACGCTGAAAGGTAAAGGCATAATGGGCTAGTATGCATTGGCTACTAGCACACTATGAAAGACTTCCCTTGAAGTGAAGCCCTCCAGTGGTGCTCTGTCACAGCTTCCATCTTCATCCGGTCTTCCTTCCGGGTATATGGGCTGCTTGAATGGCTGAGCTGCAATGACGTCACTGTTACAGGTATGCCATTCCTTAAGAGGTGCCGTCGTCAGCTACTGCTCCCTAGATTATCTCCTGAACGGGCACTGTTAGGAGATATTCACTTAACCTACAGGTAAGCATTATTATAAGCTTACCTGTACATTAAAATAAAAATTCTGAGTTTACTACCGCTTTAAAAGGGTACTGACCCAGAACAAGCATGCAGTATGCGATAGGACTCCTGATTAGCATATCTGTTCTAGATCAGTGACTAAGTATTGACACCATTGGGTCTGTAAAGCAATCAAGCAACTACCATTTATAGAAGAGCTTCCCACTGTAAAGGTTTCCTTTAGGCCCCGTTCACACCTGAGCGATTTTTCTGCTTCAAGCTCTAAAACACTCAAGCCAAATCCCATTCATTTAAATGGCTCCTGTTCACATATGAGCATTCTGTCACATGAAGCAAAACACCAGTTGCTCAAAAAATAAATATGAGCTCAGATAAGTGGTTACATGCAACCGCTAGTGGCAAAGGTCATCAATTTGTACACAGTAAAAATCTGACAGTTGCTAGCGGCACACAGGCATTGTATAATACCCACTGGCAAGATTTTACTGAATCTCACCAGTGACCATGTGAATGTAGCCCAACAGCAAGGATTTCCATTCTACAAACACAAAAGCAGCAGCTGTCCAAATGCAACAGCTATTTTATAAGATGACACTTACAGATCTTTTGTAAGTGTCATTGAGTAACTACAATGTATTTCAAATTTAATTTTATTTAATTCATATAACAGTGTAAGAAACCTTTCAAATTATTTTTTTTCTAAATAAACTTTATATTCCCATCTATCCCCTTAACACTTTTCACTAGTCCCCTCTTGATTCTTTCATGCGATAGGTCAATAGGAAATCATAGTACATGCATTAGACTAAGCTCATTTGGTGACAAACATAGAAGTAATGGCTTCTATGAATGCTAGGCATCTAATATGATTAAATTAGTCATTGGGGTGGTTTCCTTATCTATTAATCCTAAACAGCAAGACCAGTTCTGATTTCATTTAACCACTTAACCTCAACCTCTGAAAGATTTACACCCCCCCCCTTCATGACCAGGCCATTTTTTGAGATACGGCACAGCGTTACTTTAACTGACAATTGCACAGTCATGCAACACTGTACCCAAATAAAATTCGTCTCCCCCCAAATAGAGCTTTCTTTTGGTGGTATTTGATCACCACCTTTGTATTTTGTTTATAGCACAAAAACGATAAGACAATTAAAAAAAAAAAAAAAATTTATATATATATAAGTTTTACTCTGCAATAAAAAAAATCCCAATAAGCATATACTGATTGTTGCCGCTAGAACATTTGCTTAAACCAAACTGGAATTTTTTTATACTAATAATGGCAATCAGCAATTTATAGCAGGACTGCGATATTAGGACAGACTATCAGGACGCTTTGAGGGAACCAGTGACACTAAGACAGTGATCAGTGCTTAAAAAAAAAAAAGAAAGCATTGTCAAAGTACTAATGACACTGTCTGGGAAGGGGTTAAATGTGTGCCTAGGCAGTGTTTGTGTTTACTTTGTGCGCTGCTTTCACTAGGGGAAGAGATGGATTCTAGTCCCTGCTTTGCAGACGCACAGAATTCATCCCTTTTCCCTTGTCAGAACGGGGAATCTTCCTTTTTTACATAGGCAGAACCCCATTCTGTGTTTACCGATGATCGGCGGGTGCCTGGGGACGTTGAGTGCCCGGCGCCCACAGATCAGCTTCTACTGTGTATTATCACAGCAGGAGTGGCCTGCATATGTCCCCTGCAGGCGGAAGTGCAGAATTGCATATATGCGTGGTCCTGCACAAAGCTGCAGCCCTGTAGCAGTAAAAGTGCTATAGGGCGG
This sequence comes from Lithobates septentrionalis, assembly GCA_037952835.1. Classification (NCBI taxonomy): domain Eukaryota; kingdom Metazoa; phylum Chordata; class Amphibia; order Anura; family Ranidae; genus Lithobates; species Lithobates septentrionalis. Next base: position 1,056,778 of record JBBDGP010002447.1, read on the forward strand.
TCAGCAAGCAGTTAATAAGATGCTGTACAAACCAATCCTGGGTCAGTCTGACTGTCCAGAAAGATTCTGCATCTGATCACAGGCCCTTTAAAAATATTTACTTCCTGTCTTTAGCAGCCCCTCACCTTTCTGTGTTTTCCATTGCATGCGCTTCATCTTCTCCTTCAGCAGATTAGCAGCCAGTGTTGTTTCTTTGAAGTCAGACAATGACAGGGAAGAGAAGAGCTCCTGGAATTGGGAGTTATATGTTAAAATGTGTTTAAAAAGAAATTGTCTGTGTTGCTTAAAGCAGCAACAAAAGATGAAATAAAAAGATTTAAGCTAAAATAAGAGCCAGTGATGGTCTCACCTTCAGATTCACCGTGATGGGCTGGGAGTGATTACCACTTTCATGTCCTTGGAAGGGATGCTCCAGGCGTAGTAGAATCGTATTGGGCTCATGCTGAGCGAAGGTGAGCAGGTGGAGGTTGTCAGGGAGCGGAGCTCGTAGAGCTGAAAACTGAGTAGTAATAAAATGTTAGCATGGGTGGAACGGTTTTATATAAATGGGCTATTGTCTTTTACATCCAGTCCGATTATGGGCTTTCTGCAGACCTCTTCATTTTAAATGATACACTGAAGAGCACTGATCGGATGCCGTTCGGTTGCTGGTTTTCCAGCATGCGCATTTGACAGAAGCCAGTCGTGAGATCGGCTATTGTCTAACAAAGACCTGTACACACGGGCCAAATGTTGGCAGTCTACTGTACTGGCTGATTTTGGCCCACGCATACAGGACATTACTCTGCAAATACAGTATCTCACAAAAGTGAGTACACCCCTCACATTTTTGTAAATATTTGAATATATCTTTTCATGTGACAACACTGAAGAAATGACACTGCTACAGTAGTGAGTGTACAGCTTGTATAACAGTGTAAATTTGCTGTCCCCTCAAAACAACAACACACAGCCATTAATGTCTAAACCACTGGCAACAAGTGTAAGGCTGACTGCAGGTCAGCCTGTTATTGTAGGAGGAGTCAGGCTGCATAAAGCCTGCCCTTCTTCTCCTTCCTATGGTCGTAGGATCTCGTGTCAGGTATTAGGGGTGTTATGTTTTGGGCTGGTTATTTGTAATGTTATCTGGTTGCTTTCATACAGCTGAATTGTTTCATGTTCTACCACTGCAGATTACCCGTCACGTCTATGGGTTTAACAGATTGAGGTGATCGTTTTTAATTGGCTTGTTCGGTGGCAAGTCTTCTCATCTGTTCTTACGTTGCTTATGTATTTCGTACAAACTTACGTTTCTCATGCAAATTACGTTTCTTATGCAAATTACGTTTCTTATGCAAATTACGTGTTCATGTTATTTACATTTTCATGCCATTTACGTTCCTCATGCAATTTTATGTTTTTCATATAATTTTATGCTTCTCATGCAATTTGTTGTTTCTATGTTAAACTCACTTTTATGTTTCTCTCGTTTTTTCCAGGTTTCTCATGTTTTCCCAAGGTTACTCTCGTTCTCATGTTCATCACACGTTCATTAATTCACGTTCTCATGCTACTGGTATTTCGCAGGTAGTTTGCAGTTTCTGGCAGCCTCGGTTTTTAGGCTGCTCACATTTTCGTAAGCTCGCGCTATACATGGGTTTCGTTCCTTCACGTAGCTTTAGTTCCTGGTGCAGGTTTTCTCAGTATGCTCACGTTTCTCTCGTAGTTCATGTTGCTGTCCCAGTGGTGTGTCATTTACACAAAATAGGTTACCCAGGGGACTGTGGTTCCTCCTTATCCATGCACACGACCTTTTATTGCCTAGCTACTCTTGGCTAGGGTTGGCAAAGCATGGAACTATTGGTTAGTCAGCCATGGCAGCTCTAGCAGCCTTTACGGGCTCAGGGGCTTTTGTGGGTTCTGAATTTTCTCAGTCCCTAGGCCAGTATCAGCAGGCTTCCTACTTGGTTCGGTTTTTGCCTCTTTTAACTCATATCGGCACAGCAGTGTCGGGGCGTATCTGATTGGGACTCAGCGTTTCATGTCGTTAGTAGACCCGGACAGGTTTTCTTTATTTGCTGTGCATTCTATTAAAGCCATCCTCAGGGTTCCTGAAAGTAGCCCTCCTGCTGTGATCAGCAGACTTCTCATCATGGGTCATATTTTCCGTATCGTATCTATCACATTCCCATGGTCTCCTTCATGTTGGGTACTAGCTCGGTGCTCAAGGCAGGCCTATACCCGGGTTTGGGTCATAAGAGACAGGAGCAGTTCTGCATATTTGTGCCTGGGACTTCAGCCGTATTGGGTAAGTGGAGGTCGTCTTGTTCTCTGGGTTGGCCCAGAGCCACTTTAGAGATACCACAAGCGGTTGGTATTTGGTAGATTATACATAATTTCAGTGGGCTGTAGTTTGGCTTCATATTCATCCTACTGGTCATTTTTGCCCCCTTTCAGGCATACTGACCATTTGACCAGGGCACAACTCAGGTCTATGTTCCTTGTTGCTTTTTGTTCCTTTGTACACTATCCACAGATTGACTCCGAGTACAAAAGTGAGTTACACCCCTAAGTGAAAATGTCCAAATTGGGCCCAAAGTGTTTATTTAGCGTGACCACCATTATTTTCCAGCACTGCCTTAACTCTCTTGGGCATGGAGTTCACCAGAGCTTCACAGGTTGCCACTGGAGTCCTCTTCCACTCCTCCATGATGACATCACGGAGCTGGTGGATGTTAGAGACCTTGCGCTTCTCCACCTTCCATTTGAGGATGCCCCACGGATGCTCAATAGGGTTTAGGTCTGGAGACATGCTTGGCCAGTCCATCACCTTTACCCTCAGCTTCTTGAGCAAGGCAGTGGTCATCTTGGAGGTGTGTTTGGGGTCGTTATGTTGCAATACTGCCCTGCGGCCCAGTCTCTGAAGGGAGGGGATCATGCTCTGCTTCAGTATGTCACAGTACATGTCGGCATTCATGGTTCCCTCAATGAACTGTAGCTCCCCAGTGCCGGCAGCACTCATGTCAGACCATGACACTCCCACCACCATGCTTGACTGTAGGCAAGACACACTTGTCTTTGTACTCCTCACCTGGTTGCCACCATCTAAACCAAATAGGTTTATCTTGGTCTCATCAGACCACTGGACATGGTTCCCGTAATCCATGTCCTTAGTCTGCTTGTCTTCGGCAAACTGCAGGCTTTCTTGTGCATCATCTTTAGAAGAGGCTTTCTTCTGGGATGACAGCCATACAGACCAATTTGATGCAGTATGCGGAGTATGGTCTGAGCACTGACAGGCTGACCCCCCACCCCTTCAACCTCGGCAGCAATGCTGGCAGCACTCATACATCTATTTCCCAAAGACAACCTCTGGATAGGACACTGAGCACGTGCACTCAACTCCTTTGGTCGACCATGGCGAGGCCTGTTCTGAGTGGAACCTGTCCTGTTAAGTCTTGGCCACAATGCTGCAGCTCAATTTCAGGGTCTTACTAATCTTATAGCCTAGGCCAGTGATGGTGAACCTTGGCACCCCAGATGTTTTAGAACTGCATTTCCCATGATTCTCATGCACTCTGCAGTATAGTTGAGCATGATGGGAAATGTAGTTCCAAAACATCTGGGGTACCAAGGTTCACCATCACTGGCCTAGGCCATCTTTATGTAGAGCAACAATTCTTTTTTTCAGATCCTCAGAGTTCTTTGCCATGAGGTGCCATGTTGGGGAGAGAAGAGAGAGAGAGAGAGAGAGAGAGAGAGAGAGAGAGAGAGAGAGAGAGAGAGAGAGAGAGAGAGAGAGAGAGAACACCAAATTTAACACACCTGCTCCCCATTCACACCTGAGACCTTGTAACACGAGTCACATGACACTGAGGAGGGAAAATGGCCAATTGGTCCCAATTTGAACATTTTCACTTAGGGGGTGAACTCACTTTTGTTGCCAGCGGTTTTGACATTAATGGCTGTGTGTTGAGTTATTTTGAGGGGACAGCAAATTTACACTGTTATACAAGCTGTACACTCACTACTTTACATTGTAGCAAAGTAATTTCTTCAGTGTTGTCACATGAAAAGATATAAAATATTTACAAAAATGTGAGCGGTTTACCATACCTGTTGATCGCTCCAGAAGCTGGAAAATCACTGTAATAGACACCGCTACTCCAGTGAGTTCCACTAGTTTCCGGGTCCCATGCCAAGTAGCTGCCCTACTGCATTGTAAACACAGGAGGTTGGCCACTCGGCATGAGCACCAATCACAGAATGCATTCATTCAGAAAATGCAAAGCACTCTCTAATTAGATGAGGGAGATCATGACACCACTGCCCCACCTCCTCACCTTGTCTAATCAGAGAAAGCTTTGCATTAATTGAAAAGTCAAATTGATCTCTGAATAGTGTCTGTGCCTAGCTGCCAACCTCCTGTGTTCACAATGTAAAAGGCAGCCACTTGGCACAGGACCCAGAAGTGGAGACCACCATAGTAGCAGTGCCTGCTTACATTTCCAGCTTCCAGAGGGCTCCAACAGGTTTGGTATAGGCAGAGTCAAACTTGGAATTCTTATTTAAGTTTCAATAGTTTAGGGATTTTAAGGAAAAAACAAAACAAAAAAAAAAAAAAAAAAACATCTTATAGCAGCAAATGATTGAAAAGTTAATTGCAATCACCTGGTTGATTGACCTCTGATGACTTCTGTAGGGTGCCCCTTGACCGGTGGAAATGATAATTTGGGGCGACAAGTACTGCTGCAAGGCCAGTTTCCGGTGAACATCAGCAGAGGCCTCTGGGGTGTCCAGTACCAGAAGGTGTTTCCCGCGGACCACAAGACCCTCCCCGTACTGTCCCGGCTCCATCAGCGGCTCTTCTACCCCGCGATAATCATCATGCAGGAGACGTCTGTGGACCTGGCAACAAAAGCACACCATGGCTGTTAAATAGTGATAAAGCAAGGAGAATTAGGAGATCACTCAAATCTGAGGTTTATTATTATGATGGATGCTGGAGAGTCAAATTGCTCACCTCTACCTGTGTCATTCAGAACCCTGGTGGTGAAAAGTCTGCACAGCTGCATGTTTTTTTACATTTAATTTACACAATGGAGTATGCAACAGATTAATTGGGACACCCCATATTGGCCTGAAGAAAAGCAATCACAAAAAAAAAAAAAAAAAAAACCACAAACACACAGGTATACATGTCCAGCCCAGTCTCAAATGTCTATGGCTACAGATCTGATACTTCCAACAATCCTTTCAATGACAAGTCCAAAATCCCCTTTTACGGCACTGTACTAAAGCTTGTGCATTTTCAAAAGCACTCACCATGAGCTCCACCGAGCCGTCCACAATGCTGGACCCTCCTTGGGATCGATCGGTCAAAACTGTCAGCTGGATATTTTTATCCTGGAAGAGACAAACAGCTTTACCCCTCCTGTGATTTTGCCACAACACTGCTACATTTAAGATTTATTTTTTTTTATTATATTTACCCAACATGCACACCCACCAATACAGTAAATGATCATTCTATAACAGTGTGGATAAAAATCAAGGATTTTGTTTTTTCTTAAATCAAAAACAAATTCTTGATTTAAATCTGATTTTTTTTTTGATGTTTATCAAATTTATTTCAATAAAAATGCTTTTGGAGTAAAAAAAAAAAAAAAAAAAAAAAAAAAAAATCTATCTAAAAAAGATAGTTTTCTATTTAAAGTGGTTGTAAACCCTTTACAGCCACTTTAACCTACAGGTAAGCCTAGATTAAGGCTTAACTGTAGGTGCTTGAAATATCTCCCAGACCTGCACCGTCTAGGAGATATTTGCAAATCGCCGTAGGGAGATTTCTTCTGCGCATGCGCCGGAGTTAGAAAGGGCCCACTGTGCCATTTCTAGCTTGGGTCATGCTGTTAAAGGCGGCTCCCGGGCGCATGCGCGGGAGTGACATCACGCGACTCCGGCCAGTCACAGAGCCGGAGTTGGCGGCCCCGGAAGGAAGAGGGGTGAAGAATGGACGCTCGCTGCTAGCCAGGAAGACGGGGACATCGCGGGCTTCTCCTGCAGGTAAGTGTCACATAATGGGCTACTATGCGATGCTTAGTAGCCTATTATGCTTTACCTTTGCAGGGAAACAAAGAGGAAGCAACACCCATCAGGGTTTACTTCCTCTTTAAGATACATTAATAATTAGTTTATTCAGCATGAAATGAAGCTTAATTATGTAGCATGAGGCTGTATATTCTACAATATTTACATTTTTGGTAAACTCCGCTTATTATTCTAAATAGGAAACCTTCATTTTGTTTGCAAATTTTAAAGATTCTAACTACCAGCAAGAATGAGCCCTTACATTTAAAGAGCACCTGTCATTTCAGATACATCATGGCAGCGCCTGTTAGCGGGCATCCAATCACCTACTGCCGCCACGTCCTTTTACCTTGTTGTGTCACTGCCGCATCACCAGCCGTCCCATTAATGTGAATGGGACTGTCAGGGTGTCAACAGCGGGTCAGAGGAGGAGCCGCTGCAGGACAGAGATGACAGGTGCTCTTTAAAAATTATGATTCAAAATCGAGTTGATGTAAAGCAAGCTTTTTTACTAGTGATTTAAAATGTAATTTAAATCAAATCCACCCTGATCTATAATCACCAGACATGCATACCCACCATATAGCATATGGTGATTCTCCCTTCACCCGACACACACATTCAGCATATGACGAGTCTTCACTCACCTGCTACACACCCATTATACAATATATCATATTGGGAGTCTCCCTTCACCCATCATGCAGAAATTCTCCATTTACCCAATACAGTACAGTACAGCACAGCACACTGCGATTATCCTTTCATGTCCTTTCAAGCGCACCCACCCTAACAGCACATGGTGCTTCTCCCTTCATCTGACTTGTGTGCCCACCCTACAGCACATGGTCATTTTACATTCACCTGAAACACATACCCATCGTACATATGCTATCTTGTCAAAAGTATTGGGACTACCACCTTATCACGCACATGAACTTTATTTATTTTTATTTTTTTAAGTATAGCCATGGCAATAGTACACAGGAAGCAACAGCGTCACTATTCCATAGGATGCAAGAAAAAAATATGGAATGCTTCACGAATTTGCATGACATCCTTGCGCAGGGGCCATGTTAATCTTCTCTATAATCATTTTTATGGTTGAACTGGATGGACTTGTGTCTTTTTTCAACTTGACTATGTAACCATGTAACATTCAAATTTTAATATATGTCCTGCCGAAATGAGGACACGCGCACATTAACTTTAATGACATCCCGGTCTTAGTCCATGGGGTTCAATATTGAGTTGGCCCACCCTTTGCAGCTATAACAGCTTCAACTCTTCTGGGAAGGCTGTCCACAAGGTTTAGGAGTGTGTCTATGGGAATGTTTAACCATTCTTCCAGAAGCGCATTTGTGAGGTCAGGCACTGATGTTGGACGAGAAGGCCTGGCTCACAGTCTGCTTTAATTCATCCCAAAGGTGTTCTATTGGGTTGAGGTCAGGACTCTGTGCAGGACAGCCAAGTTCCTCCTCCCCAAACTCCCTCATCCATGTCTTTATAGACCTGGCTTTGTGCACAGTCATGTTGCAACAGGAAGGGGGTCATCCCCAAACTGTTCCCACAAAGTTGGGAGCATGAAATTGTCCAAAATGTCTTGGTATGCTGACGTCTTCAGTGTTCCCTTCACTGGAACTAAGCGGGCCAAGCCCAACAGCATAAACCCCCCCCCCCCCCCCCTCCACCAAATGATTTGGACCAGTGCATGAAGAAAGGTCTACAAAAAAAGAGACATGGTTCTGCGAGTTTGGGGTGGAGGAACTTGACTGGTCTACACAGAGTCCTGACTTTGGGATGAATTAGAGCAGAGACTGCGAGCCAGGCCTTCTCGTCCAACATCAGTGCCTGACCTCACAAATGCTCTTCTGGAAGAATCGTCAAACATTCCCATAGACACTCCTAAACCTTGTGGACAGCCTTCCCAGAAGAGTTGAAGCTGTTAGAGCTGCAAAGGGAGGGCCAACTCAATACTGAAGACTGGGATGCCATTAAAGTTCATGTGCGTGTAAAGGCAGGCGTCCCAATACTTTTGGTAATATAGTGTGTGTCAATTTTCTCTTCACCGGATATGCACATCCAGCATATGGTGATTCTTCCTTCACCCAATATGTGCACCCACGACCATCTAAGCTGTTACCATTTACTACAGGCTTGTTTTTAAAGCCCTTAAGGTGAGGTCACACCAGAAGGGGGAGAGTGCACATTGCATGAAGACACCATTTGTTTCACTTTTTTCTTTGATAGGTTTATGGACTATGTCTTGCTTGTCAATATTAAGGACTGTGTATATAAACACTGAGCACTTGATTCATCTATTACTGAGTAATTGCACTATAATTGGGGATATTTTACATAATATCTTATGTTTATTACATATTATTTTTAGTATATTGTATATATTTTTTAGCGCTGCACGTTGGGTGTATATCTCAATATGTGCACCCACCATACAGCAGAGGGCTGATCTCTATTCGACCCCTTCACTCAACATGCAAATCCATCATACAGAACATGGCGATTCCCCCTTCACCTGACACACACTATCTATATCTATATCTATATCTATATCTATATATAATATATATATATATATATACACACACACCCCATCTCTCCATTATTGGCAATGTGAGAATAGTCAGGATTGTGATCTTTGTCCGTTTTTACTTTACCCGCAAATTGGCCAATAACTTTTCACCTTCTATCACATTAGACTGTCAAACACTTTATATCCAGCTAAATAATGGCACACATGCTCCAAAAACGTTTATAACAGGCAGCAGTTAATACAATGTATGGTGATTATTATGTGGACACTGTTCAAAATGTCTGTCACTCCATATTAATGCCGATGGTTTCGAGATAGGATGTCAAACAAGCTCAACACGTGTAATGATCGAGGTTTTCCACATTGTGTACCCTACAGAGAAGGGGCTATGGACGCTCTCAGGGCACCTCCACATATCACTCACCTTGATAAAGATGCGGCTGTTTACTGGGTAATAGTTCCCGGCCACTGGTTCTGTCTGATGGAAAGCCCAGGTTTTACGGGAATTTCTCCTATAATTAAAACACCACCGATAACTGATTACTAAGACACAATAAAACACCCAGCCTCTAGTCACTGTCTAGCAAAGTGTGAGTAAAAACGATCATACACACTATTATCTCATTGTACAATCTCTTCCAGATCCACCAACAACTATGCAGGAGAATTCATAAATGAAATACAACGTATACAGCTCTATGGGAGGACAGCAATGTGATAGTGACACAGGAATTCACAAAGCTGCAATGCGTAACAGTGGTGTCATCATCTCACCTATGGACCTCTTCTCATAGAGGAGTACACGCAGCTGTCCCATGCTGGCCTCAGGCTCCATCAGGTAAGCAGGTGGGCCTGGACCATCCATAAAATGTATTAGGGTGAAAAAAACCTTGAGCCTTTAGGACCACTTTAATCAATGCCCTGCTGCTATACACTGCCCCGCCCAGACCCACCGATCCCTGCCCCGCCCCATCCCACCGATCCCTGCCCCGCCAAGACCCACCGATCCCTGCCCCGCCAAGACCCACCGATCCCTGCCCCGCCAAGACCCACCGATCCCTGCCCCGCCAAGACCCACCGATCCCTGCCCCGCCAAGACCCACCGATCCCTGCCCCGCCAAGACCCACCGATCCCTGCCCCGCCAAGACCCACCGATCCCTGCCCCGCCAAGACCCACCGATCCCTGCCCCGCCAAGACCCACCGATCCCTGCCCCGCCAAGACCCACCGATCCCTGCCCCGCCGATCCCTGCCCCGCCCCGACCTGTCCCACCGATCCCTGCCCCGCCCCATCCCACCAATCCCCGCCCCACCGATCACTATCTGAGTCGAGTTCCGAAAGGTATTCTTGCTCCCACCACATAATGACACCACCCAGGAGGAGCTATGTGAAATGGAGTGTGTCCCTCCCACCACAGAGTGACTCCACCCAGGAGGATCTACACGACATGGAGTGCATCCTTCCCATTACAGGACTGCACAGACAGGGGAGCTATGCAACATGGAGTCTGCGCCTCCCATCATAAGGTGACAGACTGGGGGGGGGGGGGGAAATACCTTCTCTGTAAGATTTGCCTTCCATTTGCATCTGTATAAAATAGTCCACCTGTCTGCAAATTTGTGTCAAAGCGGCTAATGACTTCCTTCCCCTCATCATCCCTGAAATGAGAAAAGAATATTAAAATCACTTAATAGGCTTACTGAATGAAACAATACAAAGGACAGTGATAATATGCAACATGCATCAATCTAGTACAACTATGCCAGCAATCTCCTCTACCATTAAATGCCATCTGTGGTTACCATGGGTTACTTTAATTTTCACCGTACTGTTAAATATATGGCAGTTTCTATTAGAAGCTGCAGCAAGTCAAAAAGGTAGCCCACCTCATTTCTTGGATGGAAGTGGTCCAGCATCATCTAGCTCTTTCCTCCCCAGCCTGACTGTCCCTTGCCCACCCCTTTCATCCATTGGAATGCAGTTCTTTCAATCTTGGAGGCATAAAATCACAAGTGGGCATTACCTAGGGGGGGGTCTATATACAAATATAGCCAGCCTAAGGACACGCACTCCTCCAGACCATCACCTACCCATCAGACATTTGATATCTGCATAACTCCTCCCAAGAGACAGCCCACTGTTTACATAGGGGCTCTTCAGAGGAATACCAAGGCAGGGTACCGTGATATTGTCAAGAAGCTATGAACAGCTCCCTGCTGACCCCTGCCATCAGCCATGATCTGCCTGCATTTTATAGAGGAGCACACAGACCCAGTGATGATGGCAATATATCTAAAATAAAATGAATATGAATATTGGAACATTACACTTCGGTTAAATACTCCTCTAAAATTTCAATACTACCCCGCTGCCAGAATACATTGATCTGTGCTGCAGGCTATAGCTGGCAGCACTGATCGATCCGGAAAACCCAACAGGCTGGTTGTATAGAAGTCAATCGTTCCCTACTGAACCAGGCCAATTTCTATCCATATATGGTCGGCTTTAGGTTAACTTACCCCCATATTAACTAAAAACAAACAAACTCTGTAGGTGACCGACCCTGTAATTGATTCAGTCTCAGCAGTCGCTTAGTAAGCATTTTTTGCTAAATCACTAATCACTATGGCACAAATCTACAATCTATTGATGAAATAATGAAAATATAGCTTGGCAGACATGTAGATATATGAGAGTTGGATTAAAATTCCTTCTAGATGAACTATATAATCATAAGCCGTTTCATGAACACACACACACACACACACACACACACACACACACACACACACACAAATAGGTTTTCGATTTTAAACACAATGAACAACTTACTCTATTGGAATAGGTCCCACCGTCCATTCCAGCTCCACATATCTCTGATCAGAGTACAGACGGACCACCTGAGAGCACCACGACGAGAAGTTCTGATACACCTCCTGCACCAGGGAATTCTGCAGAAGGAGTGAGACTATTTTTAACTTTCAAAAGTTTTTTTATTTGGCAAGGTCAAACATTACATGTATAAAGTAGTCTTTCACATACTTGTAAACATTTAGATAGTATTACAGTACATATATCAGTGTCATATTCGGAAGGCACTTATGTGACAGTACAAGGTAAATTAAATAAGAATGTTATCAGCACCATTTTAAAAAGGTACATATATGTATTATAACAGGTTGCATATTGTTTATGTGCAAGTTGTGGGTTCCTGTAGCCATTTGTCCCATATTTTACTGTATTTATTTGGACAACCTCTATGAATATAAAGGATTTTTTTATATTGAAGGGTCGTGTTTATATCTCTTTTCCAATCTGTGAAATTGGGGGGTTCGGGTCTCATCCATTTCCTAGCGATCAGTTTTCTAGCTGAGAATAGTGTTTCTTGAAGGAATATTTGCGTAAATTTATCCAATACATTTGGAAATATACCTAAAAAGACATTGTTTTGGGTCGAGGGTTAGTGGAGACCCCATGACATCATAGAGGAAGGTGACTATTTGCTTCCAATATTCTTGTATTTTGAGACAAGACCATATACAAAAGGTGGAAGAATGTGCCAGTTTCATTGCCGCACATTGGGAGTGAGACAATTTAAATATTGGGATTAATCTAACAAAAAAAAAAAAAAAAAAAAAAAAAAGGGACCAGAAAAGACAGAAGCAGATTCCTCCTCTTATTCTCTCAGTGCAGTATCGTAAGAATAAACGAACAGAGACTATGGGGTTGATTTACTAAAGGCAAAATAGACTGTGCACTTTGCAAAGTGCAGTTGCTCCAAAGCTTTACTTTGCAAAAAATACCCAATCAGGTGCAAGGAAAAAAATAAAACATTTTTGCTTGCACATGATTGGATAATGGAAGTCAGCAGAGCTTCCCCTCATTTACTAAGCTCTGGAGCAACTGTACTTTGAAAAGTGCAAAGTCTATTTGCCTTCAGTAAATCAACTCCTATGAGTTAGGAACAATAGTCATCCTATGGAAGGTTTCATAAAAATCAGCCCATACCAGACAAGACCATGCTGGTGGCATCCAGGACTGGCAGCTGTGACGTTACCGGGTTGGGACAGCAGAGGACATAGCGGGATGTGTTCAGGGCATGCATGCTTCTTCAGGCCATGTCTACTGAGGCTTATATAGGCACAAGCGAGCCAGCACACTGTTTTTTTACCTCCAGAATTGTGAGTGCATTACCTTTTAAATAAAAACTTTTATTTGCTGCTGAACCCTGTAACTTTCGACCCATGTATGGCTGGCTTTAATTACAGATCAGTTGCATACAGGACAGTATTGTTAATGAAGAACAGATCTAACCTTCACCAGATAACTCTGGACAGTCCGTGATATTGGCATTGGCTCTGACTGGTTTGGTCGGAATATATAGGCTCCTGAGGTCTGAGAACTTTCTTTATTACCTATACTGGCATTATACCTACAAGATCAGAAAAAAAGAAATTATACTTGTGGCTAGAGAATACAGAACAGTTACTTATAGGAGTGCAGCATACACAAATAGTTCCCTGGGCATACATTAACGTGGGCACAGTTTACCCATCCTTCGCCTAGACCATTTTCTATAGTTGGCATACAATTCCTCCTCTCCTTAGACCAGGGGTAGGCAACCCTGGGGCCCTCCAGCTGTTGCAGAACTACAAGTCCCATCATGCCTCTGGGAGTAATTGTAACTGCCAGCCTTGCAATGCCTCATGGGAAATGTAGTTCCACAACAGCTGGAGGGCCCTAAGTTGCCTACCCCTGCCTTAGACTAATACATTTTGGAAAAAAAAAAAAATTAAAAACTCAAAACGATCATAAGTAGGGTTGCACCGATAGGTGCCGATACCGAGTATTTTCACGAGTATCGGTACTCGTGCAAATGCACCGATATCTGAAACCGATACTGTCAAGCTCGGTTCTTTGAGCCGTCAGTGGGTCCCCTCAGTTGACAGCTGATGTGTTAAAGAAGTCTGGAAATTGAAGCTGTCAAAAAAAAAAAAAAAAAAATAATAATAATAAAAAAAAAAAAAAAAAAAGCACCTGGCAATGTTTATTAACAACATTGCTCAGGCTGAAACACTAATATAAAAAGGAAACGTTGTTCCTTTTTGTATCTGTTTCTTCATCTGCAGATCAAAGGGATGAGCAAATGTTCCTCTGTTTAACCCCTTATTTACCCGAATCAGCCTTAACTCCCTAAAAAAAAAAAAAAATTTGTTTGCTTTGTTTATATATTATATTATATATAAAAAAATATTCACTAACATATTTACATTGAAAAAGCTCAAAATTAAAAAAAAAAAATAAATAAATAAAAAAATTTATAAATAACTTTTCAATGCTTTGTACCATTGCTGACCGCTGAGGTTAAAACAAAAACAGTTGCGGTAGGTATCAGTAATTAGTATCGGCGAGTACCAAAAAAATAAAGTATCGGTGCATCCCTAATTATAAGTGAACTTGTGGAACACTTGTTTGTTTGTTTGTTATGGTTTCATGCAACTCTTCCAAAAGTAAAAATGGATGTTCTTTGGGTTTGTCTGCACTTTGAACAATAGCAAAATACCTAGACTGCAACTGACACCACGTGTGATAAATGTTTGTATTGGCTGGAAGACGCAGTTTGCTCATGGCCAGCAAGGTAGCAGGTCTGATGAAGAAGCTTTGCATGTCCATTCAGGGACCAATATCTATATAATATAGAATACCAATATCTAATATCTTGAGAAAAGGGAAGCATCCTGCTCCTGGAAATGTGTAGCGCGACAGCTGGAGAGTCCCATACCATCATCCTGCATGTGAGATTTGCTACCTTCCTGGCCACAAACAGGCAGAATCTGCCTCCTGTACCCAGACTGCACCCCTCTTTCCATATATTCACAACTACATTGGGGGATACCACTTACAGGGGGACCCTGTGGCATCAAGCCAAGGATAGCAACATTCTTTGACAGCACAGACTTATTATAATAATTACTCTATGCTTAAATAATTAAATATCTCTTTCTGGTAAACATTTGAACCTAAGCCTGCTTTTTGGATCTCCAATTAATCTGCCATCAATCATTTTTCCTGCCAGACTACAGTGATGTATGTTCATTTAATATATTTTGACTCTTCAAAGAATATAGCAGGGCTCTCCAATTCCTCTTGTATAGGAGTTGTACCTGTACTGTCTCTCTATGCAAACTGTTGGCGCTATATAAATCCTGCATATTAGTAATAATAATCAGAAATAGGAATATTGGTCCAATCCTCACAAAACTGGGTCAGTGTATGGTCTGCCTTAGTTTAGACATGTATTACAGAGCAATGGGAAGACATCTCTATAGCCAGTGTTAGGCACCTGCTCCAAACTCGACTTACTAATGAAAAACTAGAGAAGTTTCAGACAAAAAATACATCATCCAGCCAGATTATTAGACTCTATACAAGCAAGCAGTAAACAGCCATGACAGTGCAATACAGACACCATGACCTAGATCGGGGGTCTCCAATACTTCCAAAGGGCCAATTTACTGTCCTTCAGACTTTAGGAGGGTGGACTTTGTCCAGTGGGAGTAGAAAATGGTGCGATGTCAGTAGGTGTAACCAATGCCCCATCATTGGTATTAATGGGAGGGATAGTGCTCCATTGTTGGTAAAGTGGGAGAAATAGTGCCCCATCATTGGTATCAGTGGAAGGAATTATGTCCCATTGTTGTTAGTGGGGGAAGGGGGGAGTGCCCCATCATAGGTGTCCATGATAGGAACAGTGCCCCACCATTGGGGCCAGTGAGAGAAATAGTGCTCAAGGGGCTGGATAATGCCAAGCAAAGGGCCACATTCGGTCGCAGTATGGAGACAACTGACCTAGATAAATGAGAACCTTCACAAGCTTTTAGAGCCAACAATATCCACTCCTATCCTCTGATGTAGCAGTACAGCACAAAACTGGACCAAGTGCCAGTTTCTGGCACTCATATGAAAAACAGTGGCATTACTTCAATAGAATTAGCAATGGGTACTGGTATGGCAGAACACATTAGACCAGCTATACTAATATACTATAGCTTGTCATAGATACAGTAGAAGCCATCTCTCCAAGTATGATAAGAAGGGTGGGACCTCTTCGGTCTCAAACTAGTCAGAGTTGTGCTGGAATCCGCCACGATTATTGCCGGATACTAACCGAGTCACATGCAGTACCCCGAACCCTTCACTAATCTACATAGTAGGTAGCATAAGACTGTGCAATAATGACGGAGTCTATAGTGCTCCTCATCAGCTTGCAGTTCAGAAGTGACCAGGAGCAATACTCAAAATAGGAAGCAGCAACTTTTATCAATGGCCAGCCTAAAGAAAAGGCCAAGGGGTGCATCCAAGTTAAAGCTTCAGTCAACGATTACATTCAAATTGAAGAGTTACGTTTAGGGATTGGGTCATTGGTTGCGTCAGGGTTAGTTTGTCAGCTGTGATACATTATTTTATTTGTATGCGATAAAATAATTTGTAATATTACACACAGTCAAGGGGTTTCATTTTCTCCAAGGAGATGAATAACTGATGCCCAGTCAGATGTTTTAGAGGACAGCCCATTATTGAGAGCCTATGTAGCCCTGTAGTTGCAAGTGATGATCAAATCTCTTGCACAGGTCTGACACACGGTTCATCCGCATGTGTCTGTAAGCACCAACCTGTTTCTGGAACTGCCAAACCGACCACTTACAACCCCCTCCTAATTTCCAAAGACTGACATTATGGTCTAGGACAGTGATGGCGAACCTTGGCACCCCAGATGTTTTGGAACTACATTTCCCATGATGCTCAACTACACTGCAGAGTGCATGAACATAATGGGAAATGTAGTTCCAAAACATCTGGGGGTACCAAGGTTCGCCATTACTAGGACTTTAATCTGTATCCTTCCTCTAAAACTTGGCGAGTCCCCAATATGAAGCAATGGTGTATACGTCAATCAGATATCAGAAAACTGATATGCACATGCTTGTTCCGGGTCAGAGACTCCCTGAGCAAAGAAGGAAGGGTATGGATGACAGAGAATGCACCTTTAAAAATAATGTCAGCAAAGGGGAGGCTCCTGTATTATAAATCTGACAGGTGTTCTCCACACCAGTGACCTCCTGCTTCTGAAAATGAGTTCCCCTCATTCAATCATTCATTGTAAATATTCTTACCTTAAGTAACTTTGTTTTACAGGAAGGGTAATCTGCTTCTCCAGATTCTGGATTTTGCTAATCAGCCCTGTGTCTGGGTCAAATTCCACTCTGTAAAACTGGAAGAATAATCAGCAACAGAGACTGTTATTTAGAGTAAAACTGGTACAAGAGGACATTTTATCCAAATAAAGACAGCATTGTAAGATTCAGTATGATCATTACACAAGGGCTGTACGTAAAAGGCAGATGCCCTAGTTCTCTTCTAAAGTGCATCATCTTCCCAACGGCTTAGGGCTCATTCACACTATGTTCAGCGAGCCGTATATTTCCTGCACTGGATAAAAGCCAATCACCATTAGAATAGAATACAAAAATGGTTTTATTTGTGCCCTGTTCGCACCGCAATGCTGATGTGAGGTGCAGTGCCTAAAATTGCAGCACAATGGATAGCCCTGCTCCATTTTTCTGCAGCATGCTAGATAGATACATGCTAGATAGCACCACATGCCAGCACACCAAATTTTAATTTTGTCAACAAAAATATTTTAAAATTAACACTATTTTAGGCTACAGATTCAGATGACTAAAATATGACCAAAACTAAAAAATGGCATTCTAGTCAAAATACTATGACTACAACTATATAGAAATTTGACATCACAATTAACACTTCACTGCCATAAAATAATAAGTAGGAGGCATCCACTAAAGCTGCTGGAAAAAAAAAAATATATATATATATTATTTCCTATTTTTTCCTTAATATTTTAATGTTGGTAATAAATTCAGGTAATATGTGCAATAGCATTACAGCCAATAGAGTATACAGTTTTTTTTTATTTTTTTATATTTTAAAGTTGCACTTCTGTTTGTCAAAAAGCGATTTTTGTTTATGAAACTTGGTTTTATTAATAAAGACTTTATATACACACAGGGGGGGGGGGGGGGGGGATAGTGTATTTGATCCCCTGCTAATTTTGTACGCTTGCCCACTAACAAATGATCAGTCTATAATTTTAATGATGCTTATTTTAACAGTGAGACAGAACAACAAACAGAAAAAGCATTTCAAAAAAGTTAATGGATTTGCATTTTTATGACTGAAATGAGTATTTGATCCCCTATCAATCAGCAAGATTTCTGGCTCCCAGGTGTCTTCTATACAGGTAATGAGCTGAGATTAGGAGCATTCTCTTAAAAAGGGAGTGCTCCTAATCTCAGCTTGTTACCTGTATAAAAAGACACCTGTCCACAGAAGCAATCAGATTCCAATCTCTCCACCATGGCCAAGGATGTCAGGGACAAGATTGTAGACCTACACAAGGGTGGAATGGGCTACAAGATCATCACCAAGCAGCTTGGTGAGAGGGTGATCACAGTTGGTGCGATTATTCGCAAATGGAAGAAACACAAAATAACTGTCAATTTCCCTCAGTCTGGGGCTCCATGCAACATCTCTCCTCGTGGAGTTTCAATAATCATGAGAACTGTGAGGAATCAGCCCAGAACTACACAGGAGAACCTTGTCAATGATCTCAAGGCAGCTGGGACCAAAGTCACCAAGAAAACAATTGGTAACTCACTACACCGCGAAGGACTGAAATCCAGCAGCACCCGCAAGGGCCCCCTGCTTAAATAAAAAAAAAAAAAAAAAAAAAACAACACACACACAAACGGGCCTGTCTGAAGTTTGCCAATGAACATCTGAATGATTCAGAGGAGGACTGGGTGAAAGTGTTGTGGTCAGATGAGACCAAAATCGAGCTCTTTGGCATCAACTCAACGGAAGAGGAGGAATGCTGCCTATGACCCCAAGAACACTATCCCCACCGCCAAACATAGAAACATTATACTTTGGGGGTGTTTTTCTGCTAAGGGGACAGGACAACGTCACCGCATCAAAGGGATGATGGACGAGGCCATGTACTGTCAAATCTTGGGTGAGAACCTCCTTCCCTCAGCCAGGGCATTGAAAAATGGGTCATGGATGGGTATTGCAGCAGGACAATAACTTAAAACACACAGCCAAGGCAACAAAGAAGTGGCTCAAGAAGAAGCATATTAAGATCCTGGAGCAGGGTGGATTTGATTTAAATCAACTCGATTTAAATCATAATTTTTAAAGAGCAACTGTCATCTCTGTCCCGCAGAGGCTCCTCCTCTGACCTGCTGCTGACTCACCGACAGACCCATTCACTTTAATGGGACGGCTGGTGATGGGGCAGTGACACAACAAGGTGAGGGACGTGGCGGCTTGTATTCATTGAATGAGTTCACCAAAAATGTAAATATTGCAGAATATACAGCTTTATGCTACATAACCAAACTCAATTTCATGCTGAATAAACTAAATTATTAATGCATCTTAAATAGAAAACTATCTTTAGATCAATTTTTACGCCAAAAGCATTTTATTAAAATAAAATTTGAATATATATATATATATATATATATATATATATATATATATATATATATATATATATATATATATATATATATATATATATATATATATATATATATATATATATATAGGTTTTTTTTTTTTAAAAATCATTGATTTTTATCCACCCTTCCCTGGAGTGGCCTAGTCCGTCTCCAGACATTAAGCCCATAGAAAATATGTGGAGGGAGCTGAAGGTTTGAGTTACAAAAACGTCAGCCTCAAAACTTTAATGACTTGGAGAGGTTCTGCAAAGAGGAGTGGGACAAAATCACTCCTGAGATGTGTGCAAACCTGGTGGCCAACTACAGGAAGCGTCTGACTTCTGTAATTGCCAACAAGGGTTTTACCACCAAGTACCAAGTCATATTTAGTGAAGGGGTCAAATACTCATTTGATTCATTAAAATGCAAATCAATTTAGAACTGTGTTATTCTGTCTCTCACTGTTAAAATAAACCTACCATTAAAATTATAGACTGATCATTTGTCAGTGGGCAAACGTACAAAATCAGCAGAGGATCAAATACTTTTTTCCCCCTCACTGTATAAATCTGTGTTTGTAGTGCATGTTCAAACCATAATACCATAATAAGGACATGTTATTAGATTTTTAATTCAGCAGTAAATAATGAGTTTGGAAATTCTAAATAGTTGCTTAAAAAAGGGGTTGTAAACCTTCGTGTTTTTTCACCTTAAGGCATCCAACGCATTAAGGTGAAAAAACCTGTCAGTGACCGGCCCCCCAGCCCCCCCCCCCTCCTTTTACTTACCTGAACCCTCGAACTTAACCCACAGGGACGCGCTGTCTCTGCCAGGGGCTCTCGATTGGATAGATAGCAGTGCAGCCATTGGCTCCCGCTGCTGTCAATCAAATCCAGTGACGCGAACGCTGGACTCGGGAGTGTGCCCACAAAATCAGCCCCTCGGGGAAGCACTTCTCCGAGGGGGTTATCAGATGTGGGGGAGGAGCTGCAAGAGCCGCCGGGGGACCCCAGAAGAGCAGGTTCAGGGCCACTCTTTGCAAAGCGATCTGCACAGTGGAGGCAAGTATGAGAGGTTTGTTTTTTTTTAATTTACCTTTACAATCACCTTAAATAAATGCATTACAATTTAACGAAATTCATTCGATTTTAGTCGACTAAAAAACACGACAAAGTCAAAAGACTATGGCTAAAACTTAAATCGAAATTTGAGGTCAAAATTAACACTGCACCACCGTGCAGAAACCTAAATGAAGTGTAATTTTCTGCACTTCAAATTTTTTTTATTTTTTTTGCTAATGCTCTGTTTTAGCATATGAGCAGCTGTTCATTTTTGTCCAGGAAAAACATATGGTGAGGATGTGGTACAACTCGTGTATCGAATCATCAGCGTTTACACACTTTTTTTTTTTTTCAAAAAAGGGGAAGGAGCATGGGTAAATGAGCCTTAAAAAAGAGGAAGTAAACCCTAATAGGTTTACTTCCTCTTTGTTTCCCTACAAAGGTAAAGCATAATGGGCTACTATGCATCACATAGTAGCCCATTATGTGTCACTTACCTGACACAGGAGCCTGCGATGTCACCACTGTCCCCTCTGCTACGGAGCGTCCATCTTCTTTCCGGGTATCGTGGCTCCGGCGCTGTGATTGGCCAGAGCCACGATGACATCACATGCGCACGGGAGCCACCACTAACGGCATATCGCTGTTAGCAGCTGCATGCTCAGTGCGCCTGCGCGCCGCTGTCTTTGATGCATGCGCCGTAGACAGCGGTGCCTGTCTTTTTGCAAACATCTCCTAAACCATGTAGGTTTAGGAGATATTTCTTGGACCTACAGGTAAGTCTTAATCTAGGCCTACCTGTAGGTCAAAGTGGTCTGTAAGAGTTTACAACCACTTTAAGCATCGTAGCCTAGCTTTAGGGCTTCCTCACACCATGTCCATTGAGCTGCACTTTTCTACCCACCATTGCACACTTATAAAGCACATAGAGAACAATTGTTTTCTATGTGTCCTATTCACATCACACATATATGGTGGCATGCAGAATATCACAGTTCAGCGGACATGGTGTGAAGAAGCCCCCACTCCCTGTGACATCACATCATCTTACCTGAGTTGCCAAATTCTAACTGGATCCCAAAATATCATCATATGACTGAGGAAAGACCCTCAGTCACATGCAGTTTTATTACAATCCAGTTAGAATTAGAATACAAAAAAGCAAGCATGTTAAAATGTGAAACCAGTGATAATTACATACTAAAGGTAAACAAAGCAATAACAAACTAAGCACACGGAGAACATTTGCAATGCTTTCCCTCTAAGAACAAATTCAGCAACTCTTCCATTAGTAATGGCTTGAGTTCTTAGGCAGTACATGAACCAACACAGACAAGAGTCTAGATTTAGGCCAATTAGAGACCTGATCTGTTGGCATGGATCACTGCACTTAAAGGGTTAGTTCATCTTTACCAAAAAAAAGTGCCTCTACAGTCAAGGGGCACCTGTAGATAAAAACTGTGCAGCTTTGAAAAAAGTTAAAATTGTTACTAAACCCAGGACCCTGCATCCACTATATCTGGTCCCCCACAGTACACAGAACATGGAAATGCAATTATGTTTGTAAATATAAACTGCTAAATATCTTTTCTCATCAGCAGCATATAACAGCCTTGTGACTTCCATCAGTGTCTGGTTAAAGCTTGTAGGAGGGAGTTTTCATTCTCCCCCAATTGTCCTATAAAGGCTACAGGACCCCTGACCCTCTATCTGGACAGTGCGGGTTGGCCCTGTGCCGATCACATGCACTTTCCCAAGAAAAAAAAAAAAAAAAAAAAAACGCTCTAGCTATGCACACCAAAATGAACATGTGCAGCGTGTCCCCAAGGCTCTGTTCTATCAGCAGATAGATTGGGGACTGTGAAAACAGTGGATTAGAGAAGACAGGATCAAACTTTTTACACAATGCAGAGGATTAACCCCTTAGGTTCCACTGGGAGTATAACAAGCATGCTATGCTGCATATACAGACTGATTTTGCTGTCGTGTGTTTAGCAAAACATTGAAGAAAGAACTTACTATTGTTGTAGGCCATTAACATACCTCCTAAAGCCTGGTTGAAAAACTCCCAGGAATGGCATCATCCCATCCTGCCTTGTTACTAGGATGTTGCCAGGACCATCCCAGCCAATCTAAACCCCCTAAAATGCACTCTCTCCCCCTGCCACAGTAGGTGCGAGTTCAGCAATTCTGCGATGGAGGAGACAGCGGATAACAGGTGTGGGGGTTTCAGAGCTCACTTCTATGATGGGGGTGATAAATAATGGCTGGGAGTGTCTTAGCAACATCAGCAGGACAGGATGATATCTACTGGGAGTTTTTTTGGCCAGGCATCATGAGGTACTTAAAAATATAGCAAGGGTCCTAGAGTTTGTTTTTTAGCTTCAGGCGTCCCCTACCTGCATAGGCAGTTTTTGGGTAAAGGTGAACCAAAACACTTTATTAACATTGCCCCATGCAGTCACATGACAATACAAATAAGCTACCTTGTTCTGAATCATTAATGGGTTTTTCTCAGCCTTCTTCTGGAAGAATCGTTCCTGAGCGTGGAGCTTCTCAACTGTAAATCTGCTGAAGCCCAGTGGGGGGATTTGGCCTGGAAAAAACAGTTCTCGCTCAGCGCTACCTTTGTTTCTGCGAACATCCTTTGTAAATTTCGAAACCGGAACTACCTAGGAGGAAAAGAGGATTGCTTTTAAACTTGTGGACATCAAGCCACACACACACACACACACACACACACACACACACACACACACACACACACACACACACTCTCTCTGACATTTGGATCTGGGGGGGGGGGGGGACCTCACGCAAAAAGTAAAGTGTGAGGTCCCCCCAAAATCCATACAAGACCCTAACGGAGCATGCACCATGGCAGGCAAAAAAAAAAAAAAAAAAAAAAAAGAAGAAGAGGGGGGGGGGGGGCTCTCATGCCAAGTACCCAGCGAGTGCTGACTCCTAACAACCAATGCATAAACAGACGTCGTCTGTTTACATCCATTGATCTTCATTCAGGTCTGTTTAAAACATGACAGAGACTTGTTCCGTTTTCTTCTTTAAAAAAAAAAAAAAAAAAAAAAAGACCTGAATGGACGTGGAATTAAACAGATGATTATCCGTTTACATCCGTTTGGCCATAGAAATGCATTGCTGTTCATTTTTTATCCGTCGACGAATGAATTAAAAACAGACCGAATAAATGCCCGTGTGAAAGGGGACTAAGGCTCATCATACACATTACAATCTGACCATACACTCCTTGTACAATCGACTTTAGATCTACCAAAACTAGGAGGACCTACCTAATCTCTCCAATTTATATCCAAATCAGGAAGGCTCTTGCACTACATACTTGTTTGTGGATATAAAGTAGGATTGTGTATGTGTGCGGTTTAGGTATACAGCACACAGCGGGTCAGGTGGGGTGACTGATCTCAACAAAAAAACTCTGCCATAAGGACAGTTAGCAGGCAGCATTTCCTGAATCACTGGAGAAGAATTGAGCACCTACCCACGGAACAGTTTTACCAGTATCATGCTCATCTCACCTCACTTGGAATAGATTCACCAGAAGGACCTTTAACCAGGTAAGCCGCGCCATTCACAGGAAGACGAACATACTGCGTGACTGCACGCCCCAAAGGATTGTAGATAACCACATTGAACTGCAGAAGAGAAGTCAGAGAATTGAACGAGATAACAAAAGAGCTACAAAACTAAATAAAGCATCAATGAGCTTTATGGACACCTGCTGCGGAGAAAACGTTGGTCATCATTATTAAAAACTGAACCATGCCACAACACTGAGAAATCTATATAAAATCAGCAGTGAAAAGGCCCAAACTCCCAAATCTACAAGTTAAAAAAATAAACAAACCAAAAACACCCCACAAAAAACTGCACTACTACCAAAATGACTGTATTAACACACAATCTAAAAATAACTATTTATGTAAATCCCAATCGATCTCTTGAAATGCAAGTTAAAACATAAGCATGAACATGAAACAACCTGCACTGACACCACCTAGAGTGTTATTGGGACATTCATATGTAAAGCAATGCTTGAAAGTCAACTCACGGATTTCGAGATTTCTGTTAAAGGACACACACTAATGTTCAGTAGATTGCAAAACACAAAGTTTTCTTTAGTCCCCGTCAGACTGGAGAGAGCATTACTGACCACAACCTGCACCAGAAAAATGAAGAAAAAGTCTTAGATCCCGTTCAGCAAATGGATTGGGTCTAATATTATCGTGTCTTAGTGACATCATTGGTCTCAAGTGATGTTGTCTCATGACTATGAAGTGTCAATGAATACAAAAGCAGCATTCTCAGCCTGCAATGTTACAGATACCAGTAAAATACTAAACATGTGTTAAAATAGAATAGCCTTTGCAATAGATTAATAAACCATATTCTCATTTACTTGGCATTTAACATATTTAAAATTTGAACTAATCTAGTGCCAAGTTTTGAAAAGTTACCTGACAGGCTTTCCAACCCTTATCGAGGCGCAAAGTATAGTCATCATTCACATGCTGCTTTGCTGTACCCGTTACAGCATCATGATGCTGAGCTACTCCCATGGCTCGCCCTAAGATAGGTGAAAAAAAAAAATCATAGGTAATAAAGACACTCAGGAGCTGGGTTACTGTAATAAGATATTACAGGGGTAATGGGACACTCAGGAGCTGGGTTACTGTAATAAGATATTACAGAGGTAATAAAACACTCAGGAGCTGGGTTACTGTAATGAGATATTACAGGGGTAATAAGACACTCAGGAGCTGGGTTACTGTAATAAGATATTACAGAGGTAATAAAACACTCAGGAGCTGGGTTACTGTAATGAGATAATACAGGGGTAATAAGACACTCAGGGGCTGGGTTACTGTAATAAGATATTACAGGGGTAATAAGACACTCAGGAGCTGGGTTACTGTAATAAGATATTACAGGGGTAATCGAAGACTTGGGAATTGAGTTACTGTATAAGGATGCTGAATTAATAAGGAGACTTACTGAGCTTCATGCTGCTGCTGGTCCCATATGGTCCATGTATTGCAGCTGCTCCAGTCAAAGCCTCCAGCTGATTACAGACCTAGTAATGGCATAAACAACGTGGTTTCCATGAAAAGAATATAGCATTATCCATTTTATCATTTCAATAATGTCTGAGGAGGTATTGCCTTTGTTGCCCAAAACAATCACATTCAAATTCAAAGGGGTTGTATGGGTTCGATAAATATATATATATACACACACACACACACACACACACACACACACACACACGTTATACTTACCTCCACTGTGCAGTTAGTTTTGCACAGAGTGGCCCCGATCCTCCTGTTCTGGGGTCCCTCCCCGCAATAGCTAACCTCTGGGAAGCTCTATCCCGAGGGGGTTAGCTTGCAGGCGCGCTCCCCGTCATGAACACTGTGTCCATAGACACAGCGTGTATGACTCGGGGTCCCACGCTGAGTCATACACGCTGTGGGACCGTAGGATTGACACACATAGGATGCATTAAGGTGAAAAAACATGAACCTTTACAACCCCTTTAAAGGAACTAGAGAAATAAAAGGAAAAATGTGATTGGTTCTTTGAGCAATAAGGACAGTACCTCCTTTAGAAGTTTACATGTTCATTGCCCTGCTCTCCACTCGCCTGCAGAAAGTTGTTACTGAGCCTTTCGTAGCCCTTGAAGCCTGGGCGGCTGGTGAAGTATCCCGTCCAGAACATGTGAGGTCCATCGGCATATGGGAAGAAGTCGTCCATCTTCACTGGCCTGGAACACAGAGACAGGTCTAAATAAATACAGAGCGATAACAGGTATGCGGTGAGACGCACACCAACATGCCGCAAGTTCAATGCTCACCAGGTGAGGTTGGCCCTATTCAGTGCACTCAGGTAACAGCTTGGGGTGGAGTACAGGACATTCACCTTACTTCCATTTGCTTGCTGGAGAAAAAAAAAAAAAAAAAAAAAAACACACACACACAAAAAACACACATTGTAAAGACTATGCCATCTTCCTTTTTTTTTTTTTTTTTTAAATGGTAACAAGATGCCGTTTTAAGCAAGCTATAACTTTATATTTACTAAAGTGAGCCTGAACAGGTCTAAAACATTTTAACATGTCTGCTTTACAGGGACCCAGTGTCTGCAAACTAATTCCTGTCTATATACCTTTGCAAGACCCTTTGGATTCTAGAACCCTTTTATAGGTCCTCAGATTCTCTTCTAGTGTAGGTTAGGCCTGGTCATTCCAGTTCCAAGGCCATGCACAGTAACTGAAGAATTATGATAGTTTGATTTGATGGCAGGGATCCCGCTTTTAGTCGCCGTCACGCAGCAGAGTTGGGCGGAGGCAGTGACTGATGAACTGATTACAGGACATGCAGGCACACTGTATCTTGTATCACCAAAGAGGAAACAGAGAGATGCAAACTGAGCACACCAGCACAAATCTGCTTCCATGCTCAGTGTGGTCAGAATTTAAAAATAGAGATGGGGAAGGTGTCAGGATCACCAGGCATTTTTGAGCAATTGAAACACCAAGGCTAGATTTACAAAAAAAAGACAAAAAAAAAAAAAAAAAAAAAAAAAAGACATACCAGTGGGGAAAATAATGATTTGCTCCCCGGCAGATTTTGTAAGTTTGGCCACTTACAAAGAAATGAAGGGTCTATAATTTATCATAGGTGTATGTTAAATAATAGACAGAATATCAACCCAAAATACAGAATCAAGCACATGAAACAAAATGTTATAAATTAATTTGCAGTTCAGCGAGTAAAATAAGTATTTTTTTTTTTTTTTTTTAATCCAACAAGATTTTATTGAGTTTGCAGGGAAAGCATTACAAGCATTGTAGCCAGGTTTACACATCACCTCTTGTGCTACACATAATCCAATAGTAGAGTAACAATCTCCATATAACATTGTTAAAAGCTTATTCTAATCACAGTCAACCTCTATCCAGGTCTCACCCGGCATTAATACCCAACAACCTATCATACCAGTTCCATAGGTGCTAACCCTGGTACATCTAACCATGGACCCCATATTTTTTCAAATTTTTGCATGCTACCTCTATGTTGGTAAATCAACTTTTCCAGTTTTAGAGTTGTGTTAATATTTTCAGTCCACTCCTTAACAGTCGGTGACCTATCGGACTTCCAGTGAGTCATAATCAGTCTTCTGGCCTGAAAAAGTGCTCTATGCACAGCTTCTCTGTTGTGACCTTCCCATTCGTATTCCTCCAGAGCACCCAAGAGACACGCTCTAGGGTCCTGTGGAAGACCCACATTAAAGATAGAGTTAATAGTTTGAACCACTCCTGCCCAATACGTGTGCAACTTGGGGCATCTCCACAGCATATGGATCAGATCTCCATGCTCCCGTTTACACCTAGTACATGTTGGTTCCGTCAGCCTGTTCATTAAATGTAATCTGTGTGGAGTATAATATGTTCTCAATAGAATATATAATTGGGTGAGCTTTTGTGACACATTAAGTGAACATTGGTTCACTGCCTGAAAGATCTCCTCCCACTGATCCTCGTCTAGCTGTCCCACCTCTGCCTCCCACCTCTCTCTCACCCTCAAGGGATGACGTCTCATCACGGATTGCAACAGGATGGCATAGCATTGAGAGATAAATCCTTTAGATGAGCCAGCATCCTCCAGAAGGTTGAAAACCGGGGTCTGGGACAAGTGCCACTCCGAGGAGCGGCCCTGTGTCTGTACTGCGTGTCTAAGTTGCATATAATAGAATAACATTGATGCTGGCAGGTTATACGCTTCTTTTAGATCAGCAAATGTTCGCAACACACCTTCCCTGAATATATGCTTGATATGAGTGATTCCAAACTGCTTCCAATGAGTTCCGCATTGTAATTTAGCTAGTTCCCCATATGTGTCATTGTGCCAAATGGGACTATATTCTGTATATCCATCTACGTTTTGGAGATATTTGGACTTATTCCACACTTTTTGAATTAGGCTAAACGTTGGGTATTTTTTATGTGGTTTAGTGAAGGCCATTGCCTCTAAAGCCATGTGTATCGGTCCCTTACCTACTGTATGAAAATAAGTATTTGATCCCCAAGTAAAACATGACTTAGTACTTGGGGGAGAAACCCTTGTTGGCCAGCACAGAGGTAAGACGTTTCTTGTAGTTGGTGACCAGGTTTGCACACATCTCAGAAGGGATTTTGGTCCACTCTTCTTTACAGATCTTCTCTAAATTCTTAAGGTTTCTTGGCTGTCGCTTGGCAACTCGAAGTTTCAGCTCCCTCCATAAATTTTCTGTGGGATTAAGGTCCATGACCTTAATGCGCTTCTTGAGCCACTCCTTTGTTGCCTCAACGGTATGTTTTGGGTCATTGTCATGCTGGAAGATCCATTCACGACCCATCTTCAGTGTTCTGGCTGAGGGAAGAAGGTTTCTTATCCAGGATTTTACAATACATGGCCGCATCCATTGGACCGTCAATGCGACAAAGTCAGCTTGTACCTTTAGGAGAGAAACAGCCCCACAGCATAAGGTTTCCACCTCCGTGCTTGACTGTAGGGATGGCGTTCTTAGGGTCATAGTCAACATTTTTCTTCCTCCAAACAAGGCGGGTCAAGTTAATGCCAAAGAGCTGCTTTTGGTCACGTCTGACCACAGCACTTTCTCCCAATTCTTCTGAATGTTCATTGGCACTTCAGACAGGCCTGTACATGTGCCTTCTTCAGGAGGGGGACTTTACGGGCACTGCAGGGTTTCAATTTATGGCAGCGTATTATGTTACCAATGGTTTGTTTGGGGACTGTGGTCCCAACTGCCTTGAGATCATTAACTAGCATCTCCCATGCAGTTCTGGGCTGATCCCTCACTTTTCTTATGATTATTCTTACCCCATGAGGTGAAATCTTGCATGGAGCTCCAGACCAAGGGCGATTGATGGTTATTTTGTATTACTTCCATTTGCGAATAATTGCTACAGCAGTTGTCTCCTTCTCACCAAGCTTCTTGCTGATGGTCTTGTAGCCCATTCCAGCCTCGTGCAGGTCTACACTCTTGTCCCCGATGTCTTTTGACATCTCTTGCCCATGATGGTGAGGTTTGAATGGAAGAAAGATTCTGTGGACAGGTGTCTTTTATACACATAACAAGTTCTCGTTAGGAGCACCTTCCTGAATTGACAGGACCACATGAGCCCATACTGTAGCATATGGTTGGTAGGGGGATCAAATACTCATTTTACTCACTGAACTGCAACCTATAACATTTGTATCATGTGTTTTTGATTTTTGGTTGATATGCCATCTCAAATCATTTAAAATTGATAACAAATATAGAAACTTCATTTTTTTGTAAGTGGGCAAACTTACAAAATCTGCAGGTGATCAAATAATTATTTTCCCCACTGTACATGTGTAAAGGAAATTTGTAAGTTCTATATATAATTGTATTCTATTTTGGATGTATTACACACTGCCCTCACTGTGTACACGGCACTAATAATGTTTTCAGTACATGTTTTCATTCTTTCAAGTCCTGATTAGAATTAGTCTGCCTATGTTACGCCCCTTGTTACCATAAAAGTACTATTGTGATACCTACGTAATCATGTGTATAAAAACCTTCAATTTCATCATAATAAAGCAGAACAGTTATTTGGAAAGATGTGGAGTGTATCTTTTGTGTCTGCTCCCTACTGAGGTAGTTATTAATTTGGAACCACTAATCAATATGAGCATAGGAGTTGCCCATCTATAAAATTTTCATGTCACATGGAATATGATTTTTTTGGTGTAACGTACAACACACACACACACAATAATAAAAGTAATAAATAAAATAAATAGCAAAATAAAGCGTCGAGCTGGAGCATGTGCATTAACGCAACACAACGCAAAAAGATCCCAAAGGAAAACTATAACCCTTTAAAGCTATGCACCAGTAGAGCACTAGTTTTGTGATAGCCGTGACTCATCTCACCCGAGCATTTACTAGACTGATCAGTTTGTCCATGTTCTTAAACCACGGGATGGCATTCTCATATTGAAAATCGGAGCCCATCGTCATAACGATGTGATTTGATTGGTACGTTGACGCCTGGCAGGAGATAGAGAACAGATGAGGAGCTTCAGCACCATGACGACATTTCCAGGAAGCGTACACAACCCTCCTCCCCGACAATACTACACCACGGTATGTGAACAGAGCATAAATTCTTGCACAGTCTTTCTACGATACCTGGACGTCTACAGCTGCCAGGAAATTGGCTAACACGACATCTACGTTATAACCTTCCATTTTTATGTCATCCATGATTGGCATGTCATTGCACAGCTGATCCCAGCAGAAGCCATCTGGGGGGTTGTAACCATTTGGAAGTACCCCTGCGGGGACAGAAAAAACAGCATATCATTAAAAAACGTCCAGTATTCAGCTGAGACACGTACATTGGGTTAATGGAGACGGACAAAAGTTACTATTCTTAATAAGCTTGTTACAGACAAGCCAAAAAGAGAGAGGGCTTGCATTGCAAAGCTTTTTATGGAAAAGTCAGCGGTTATGCCGATTCCATGACTTCAGGTTCTATCTCACCAAGTATAAACAAAGCATTTCCTTCTATAGGGTGTACTTGGCCCTATACAAAGTGCCTAGCATGATTTTGCTTTTCCCTCTCATTCCTCCAATATCTGCATAAGTCACTTCTGACATTCTATACCGACACATACAATCCTGGGAGACAGCACCCCCCAACCCTACATTACAGAGCAAGTGATTGACTGTGTAGGGGGGGGGCGGTGTCCTTTACTTCCACTCAGCTCTCAGATTACACTCAGTTCCCTGCTGATGCTGTGCAGTCTGTGGCGTCAGATCCCTGCCCCTTGCCCTCTGAAGCTGAGAAATGCTGTGTAAATTTTGTACTTTGAACAGATGTAGATGGGAGAGGGTGGCAGATAAACAGGTACAACTAATGCAAGAGGATTTGTTTCACCTCTGCATCACCCAAGGCCAGTCATTTCATTTCACTGGGTATATGTGAGGTTTAACAACCACTTGAACGGTTCTGTGCAATGCCTATTCTTCATGCTTGTTCCAGGTCAGCAATAAGTATTAGAATCAATCATGAAAAGCCTGCTGCGCTTCATAAGGATGTCAATCATGGCAGCCTAATATTTATTTTATTAATGGGTCCTGGAAGGAGCCTGAGGCTGTCATCCTGATCTCACCACCTAGGGAGTCACTGACTTGGAGTAGGCATGCAGCTAAAGTGTGAAAATGCTTAGCTCCTATGCTTCTTGCTTGTTCCAGGTCAGTGGCTCACCAGGCAATGATGCCAGGACAGGACGGCATCCCTGAAGCCTGCACTCCTAAATATAAGTTAACAACGGCATCTCACAGGTTTGCAGGAAAGCAGGATGGCATAGGGTGAGAGGTGGCAAGTATGGCCGCCTCAGGTAGCAGTTAGCCCAAGCACACTAGTAGACCTAAAGAATATGTAGGGGATCAAAATAAAAGGTTGAACATAAAAAAAAAAAAAAAAAAAAAAAAAAATTCTGATATCGGCTTACTGACCAGTAAAGAGATCAGCATTGGGTACTTCTAAATCATCGCTCGCCCGCCAAACCATCTCCATTTGCCGGGTCTTTTGTCGATTGATTTTATCCTGATAATCCAGACGGCCGAAGAAGAAGCCATCAAAGCCCATCTATGGTTAAAAGTCAAAGACATGCACATTTGTTTGCCAAGTGGGAGAAAAAAAAAAAAAAAAAAAAAAAAAAAAAGCACAAATGCATATAGATCAGAGCAACCAATCAGAATTCAGCTTTTACTGGTCTAATCCGCATTGGAGAATGCACTTAGAACATCAACATTAAAACCAAATATATTTTCTGAAAGCAAACACCCTGGAGAATAAAACAGTTGTAGTCAACATTTTTTTGTCACATGATATTAATGCAACAATTTATGATTACCCTTAGTGTAAAACATTTTACTAAAGAGGTAACTTTAGTGCAGAGAAAAAAAAAAAAAATAAAAAAAGTGATGAGCTTGCGCCTAGTAGATACCCAACACTACAAACCTTAAAACTGTGTGCCCCCAATTTTGAAAAGGCAACAAACTTTTGGACCCAAAATTGTCCATGGGCGACATTTTAAAAGCCCTTAAAGAGGAAGTAAACCCTGATGGGTTTTACTTGCTCTTTTGCTCCCTGCAAATTAAAAAGATAACGGGCTAGTATGCATCGCATACCAGCCCATTATGTGACACCTGCAAACGAATCCCACGCTGTCCCCTGCGCAGGCTGCGTCCATCTTCACCCCTCTTCCTTCCGGGGTCGCCGACTCCGGCTCTGTGACTGGCCGGCGCCGCGTGACGTCACTCCTGTGCTGGGGAAGAAATGGCACGGGAGGTCCGTTTCTTCACTGCGCATGCGCCGATGACATCATTGGCGCACTACAAGTGAAATATCTCCTAAACATGCACAGTTTAGGAGATATTTCCACTACCTATAAGGGAAGCCTTATTCTAGGCTTACTTATTATTAGGTAAAAGTCAGGAAGGAGGGTTTACAACCACTTTAAGAGTCATTCGTTTAGAGCAGTGATCTCCAAACTGTGGCCCTTTGCTTGCTTCTATCTGGCCCATGGGGCACCATTTCATCCACGGATACCAATGACGGGGTACAACTCCCCCCCACTAATGACGGGGTACAACTCCCCCCCCACTAATGACGGGGTACAACTCCCCCCCCACCACTAATGACAGGGCACAACTCCCCCCCCACCACTAATGACAGGGCACAACTCCCCCCCCACCACTAATGACAGGGCACAACTCCCCCCCCACCACTAATGACAGGGCACAACTCCCCCCCCACCACTAATGACAGGGCACAACTCCCCCCCCACCACTAATGACAGGGCACAACTCCCCCCCCCCCCCCCCACTAATGACAGGGCACAATTCCTCCCACTCACACCACTTCCAATGGCCACAATTCAGCCCCCACTAAAGTCTGAAGCACAAGAAACTGGCCCTATGTTTAGAAAGTTTGGAGACCCCTAAAAACGGGTCTCTACAAATAACTGGCCTAGAATTATTGCTCTTACTTCAACATGCATAGCAATAAAAAACAGGTGGAGCCATTTTCGCACGTAGGTGCCCTGACACGTGTATGGATGTGGATGTAGGTTTGGGGTTTTGGGGGGTGTGTGCGCGTGTCCAATTTCAGTGCAGGAGTGGAGCCTATGCAATTGTGCAAGTCTAAAAAAGGTAGGACTGATATTAAGGCTCCAGGCTCCTTCAGGAAAAAAAAAAAAAAAAAAAAGTCAGCAGCTAAAAAATTCTGTAGCTGCTGACTTTTATTATTAGGACACTTACCTGTGCACAAATACAGTGGTGTCTTTACCCAAGCCGATTTTTCTCAGGCAACAGCCAGTTCCCTACTGCTTTTGTGTGACGCGGGGGTGGGGGGCACATAAGGAGATTTATAAGACAGAAAAAAATATATACCGCGCTACCTGATAATAAGTGCGAAGCTGCAGCTCAAAAAATTAGATATACACAAATATAATAAAAAAATGTGAGCAGCGCTAAAAAAAACAGCAAAAAACATATGTGAAAATATGTATATGCAAAACAGTCAAGGGATCCCTATTGGACCCACAGAAATATAACAGTTAGCAATATAGGTGCCAAAAACCATGAAAAAGTAGTAAAAATTAGTCCAAAACAATAAAAAAATAAATAAAAATAAATGAATGTGATGTAGAACAGTCCGTATGAAAAAAGCATTCAAAAGTGAGGTTACTCGGTCACACAGACACCAACACGTGAGGAGATCCGCCACCGTATATACTAAACGCTTACCAGACGGCAAGCTTTGGCAAGCTTGTATGGCAACATGATAATCAATAGTTGGTAACATCACACCATGGCTTTCCAGTGAGAGGCCAGGACCAAACAGGGTAGCTCCATCCAACCCGACATTCAGTAGGCAGGACTTCTCTTGCCTTTCTTCTTCCTCCCTATTCTTCCTTTGAGACTACACATCCTCCTGCGAGACTGATGGTTTTTCCCTGGTTCGCCCCCATCTTTTTGCGCTTAGTTCTGATGTCATGGAACACCAGCCGCGCTACCTGCTTCCTCAGTCCGGTACCGACTGACTCCCAAGATGTCCAAAAAAAGCTAGTCCCTGGGACGGTTTAGGAACCCCTCACACAACCGCAATGAAGACATCAATATCTGGCAGAGTCCAATTATTGGATGGATTTTCCATAAAAATGGAGGAGAGTGACCAAACTGGCTTTGTACTGGATGCAGCAGATGGACAGAACTAGGAATTCTAGTGGGAATATCTTACAAATGAAGCAAGTGATTTAACTTAAAGAATAGAGGGCGCACCAGCCTTGCACATTACTTTTGCAACACTGAAATTTCTTAAAAGTGAAATAGTGTACTCGTAAACGAGTGATAAATTCAAACGGCTGATGCAAAGTCCATCATTGGTCTTATCCAGCAGGATCTGCTGGCCAGTTAACTTGGGTGGGATGAAAAAGTCCATAGTAGGCTGACGCCTTTCGAGGGGTGGCCCCTCTTGCTCTGAGCAAGAGGGGCCACCCTCGAAAGGTGTCAGTCTACTTTGGACTTTTTCATCCCAACCAAGCGGTGCACCAGTCTTCCTTCCGAGGTTCACGTCCT
Organism: Lithobates septentrionalis; assembly: GCA_037952835.1. Classification (NCBI taxonomy): domain Eukaryota; kingdom Metazoa; phylum Chordata; class Amphibia; order Anura; family Ranidae; genus Lithobates; species Lithobates septentrionalis. Next base: position 1,091,770 of record JBBDGP010002447.1, read on the forward strand.
GCGGCCGTCTGATTGGCCGCGCTGAGATGACATCACTCCTGCACATGCGCACGGGTCCGATATTCACGACACAGGACCCACGAAGGAACAGCATGCACCGGTGGGGTCACTGGCCCATTCACAAGTAATTGTAGAGAGGAGGAGATATTTACTGTACTTATAGGTAATCCTATAGTAAGGCGTACCTATAGGTAAATACTCCCACTTTAATATGAAGCATACACAGTATAGCCAAATATCAGTTTTTGACTTTTGTAACGTTCGGAAAATCAACCCAACACAGGGAAGAAAACAGTGACTTAAGAACAATGGTACTCCAAAAAGTGAGCGCTCACGTACCTGTGCAAACAAGGAAGCCTGCTCCCTGGAGTGTCCAAAGGGATCGATGTGCCAAGCGACCCGCGGTCTACCGCATTCACCAAACGTATTCTCCAAGAACTGCAAGCCTAGAGTCATCTGGTCAATGATGGCATTGTAGTGCGTGGCAGCTTCGTCGTTCATAGACCAGCCACCATTTATAAATTCCAAGCGACCTGAGGAACAGAGAGGAGAGCGCTAGGTCTCAAAAGGACCACAAAATGAAAAAAGGGAGAATTGTTCTGATTGCCCACAGTCGCCCTTTCATTTTACGATTTTCAAAACAGGAGCGCATAAGTATTCTGCCCGATTACTATATGCGATATTTATGTGAATGCAGAACTAAACTCAAATCAGTAAGACTGTGTATGGGTATTATTATTACTTACCATCCATCCCAACAAGGAGATCCCACCAGAGCACCAAGTCATGTGGCCTTCAGTAGCTCTGTACTGTGGACACCGACCCCACTTGTGTAAGCTTCTTGGTACATGGTGTCTGCAGCATTTAGGGCCCGTTCACAGATGGGCATTGTATCAATGCATGCTTTATGGGGCACACACAGTGGATTTCTATCCTTTGCAGCTACTGAGGAATATCTGTAAAAGAATTTTTTTGTGCCCGTAGTTGAGCCTATGGAATGCACTTATTTTTCATCAAGAGCACTCCACATACCATTCCCTCCTCCCTTAGAGCCCTGCTCCTTTTATTTCTACCATTAGATACCCAGTGGAAATGAGAAAAATGTGATCGAGATTTTCCTACGTGAAGAAGAATACACAGCAAGTATGTCACAAGTGTCAAAGGGCACCTAACTGTAAGGCCAGACAGAAAACCATGGCGTAGATGTGTAGTGTGCCCCCCCCCCCGTGGCTCACCTTCTTGTATTAAGTGTACTACATCTTTCTGCACAGACTCCTTCTGCTCCCTCCACCAGCGCCAGAAAAACGCCATCTCCACATAGATGAACCTCTTTTTGGGGTCCTCAAGCAGCTGGGGGATCACAGAGTCCAAAATATATTGCACGCCAGCATGCTGGATGCTGTTATTTACTGAAAGACAAAAAATAAATAAAAAAAATAAATAAAAATAATAAAATAAAAATATGTAATCCAATCAATCAATCAGCTCATCTTCTCATCAGTTATGGGAAACATGTCACAGTATACACTATATTGTCAAAATTATTGGGACACCTGCCTTTACATGAACTTTAAAGTGTTACTAAACCCACAACACAACAGTAAAAATCAGTCTGTATATGCAGCATAGCATGCTTTTTATAATCACTGTGGAACCTAAGGGGTTAATCCTCTGCATTGTGTAAAAAGGCTCTTTTATCCTGTATGCACAGATCCTCCTATCCTGCATTGTCCAGCTTGGGAAGGCCAGCTAACACAGGCAGTAGCCGACCTGCACATGCTCAGTTGTGTCTTATGCTGGAGAAAACAGTTACTTGTTCTGAGAGATAGCCAGGTCACATGATATTGACATCACACATGTGGGCGTGTATAGAGGCTGCAGTGAAAATCTCCACGACCTGAACTCTAAATCCAATTGAAAATCTGTGGCAAGACTTGAAAATTGCTGTTCACAGACGCTCTCCATCCAATCTGACAGAGCTTGAGCTATTTTGCTAAGAAGGATGGGCACAAATTTCACTCTTTAGATGTGAAAAGCTGGTAGAGACATCCCCAAAAAGACTTGCAGCGAAAGGTGGTTCTACAAAGTATTGACTCAGGGGGGCTGAATACAAATGTACCCCACACTTTTCATATATTTAATTGAAAAACATTTTGAAAACCATTTATCATTTTCCTTCCACTTCACAATTATGGGCCACTTTGTGTTGGTCTATCATATAAAATCCCAATAAAACACATTTATGTTTTTGCTTACAACATGACAAAAGCTCAAGGGGTATGAATACTTTTTCAAGGCACTGTAGGTCGCTCCAAGTCTGTTAGCCAGGGACCCCGTCTGGAAGTCAGCAAGTGGCAAGGTTTTTATATTCATTTTTGTTCTTCTATTTGTGCTCCTGTATAATGTATATGGTATGGCCTTTGTAAATGAATTGCATATTTCAGTGAGAACTGTTGTTTGCAATTAATAGACAGATCATGTGATCTAGGCTGCCATAGCTTTAGTAACATAAGACTATATCTTTTTAGGGCTCATTCACCCCATGTGCAGAGACCGGCGTTTTTCTGCACCTGCACAATGCAGACATCTGCAAAGGGAAAAAAAAAAATAATAAATAAAAAAAAAAAAAAAGGGGGGGAAGGAGGAAGGAGCATGGGGGAAAAAAAAAAGCCATGACAAAAAATAATCAACGAATTCCAGTGGGTATAGAATGCAAGTAAACACTTATCAATGCACACTTTTTTTCATGAGTTTTTATGCACGGTATTACATGTACAAGCCCTAAAAAAATTCAGGGGTTTATTTTTGATTTTCTTTCTCAAAGTTCTATAATTTTGTGTTTCTGATGTGAGTCAATTAACAAAGTATTATTTTATGGTTAGAGCTGGTCTTATCTACTTGTACGTTTTTGGAACTATAACCAGGACCCAGCTCTGCAAGACCCCAGGGCTGCCCATAGATAAAAATAATATTTAAAGAACCCCCCCCCCCCCCCCCATTTTGGATACAGGGGAGGGTGAGAACCCTTTGCAGCATTTTTTGCCATTGGCAAGATTACCCATCACTTCCTGTCATGAAGACACAACAGGAAGTGACAATATCTTTCCATTGTGAGCTAGATTTCCACTTATATAGTAGTACAGGAAGACAAATTCCCCCATGTTGCTATCTTGGTGACAACTCTAAATTTTGGATTTACCCTCACTTATAGGGCAGGTGTCAACACACCAGGAGAGGGTTGACCTACCAAGTGGAGACACAGACAGTAATTCAAATCTAATCGAGGAGAGATGACGATAGAGATGACGATAGAGATGACGATAGAGATGACGATAGAGATGACGATAGAGATGACGATAGAGATGACGATAGAGATGACGATAGAGATGACGATAGAGATGACGATAGAGATGACGATAGAGATGACGATAGAGATGACGATAGAGATGACGATAGAGATGACGATAGAGATGACGATAGAGATGACGATAGAGATGACGATAGAGATGACGATAGAGATGACGATAGAGATGACGATAGAGATGACGATAGAGATGACGATAGAGATGACGATAGAGATGACGATAGAGATGACGATAGAGATGACGATAGAGATGACGATAGAGATGACGATAGAGATGACGATAGAGATGACGATAGAGATGACGATAGAGATGACGATAGAGATGACGATAGAGATGACGATAGAGATGACGATAGAGATGACGATAGAGATGACGATAGAGATGACGATAGAGATGACGATAGAGATGACGATAGAGATGACGATAGAGATGACGATAGAGATGACGATAGAGAATATTATATTCTCGGTTTGTGAGTAATGCAGTTAACGAGTGTTTCGCAAACCGAGCACTGTATTTCTAAAAAAAACAAGCAGGATTCAGGCCAAAAGCAGTGTGCAGTACCGTTTTTGGCCTGAGGTGGGGGGGCGCCGTAGCTGAGCCGAGCGTCGCAGATCGGCGCCGTTCAGAAAGGCCCAAGGACAGTACGGCTGACCTCTGCAAACCTCGGAAAGTCTTGTGAACGGAGCCTTTCCCGAGGTCAGCCGAAGTGTCCTCGGGCCTTTTCAGCCGTTTCCAAGGCTCTCCGGCGCCCCCCCCCCTGCCTCTGGCCGCATGCGGTATTGCATCCCATTGAAGTCAATGGGAAACAATTTTTTTTAGCGTTTCCATTGACTTCAATGGGAAAACTCGCTTTGAAAACTTCGCTATGCGAGTACATTGGATTACGAGCATACTCCTGGAATGGATTATACTCGGAACCCGAGGTTCCACTGTATATGGGATTTGTGATACACTTCAAAATATCAACACAGCATTTATCTGAAATAAAATGCCACAAGGCAATAGAAGGGATGACAACCATTTTAAAAGACTATAGGGTCGATTTACTAATGTTGGGGAGTGCAAAATCTGGCGCAGCTGTGCGTGGAAATCAGCTCCCAGGCTTTTTTTTGTCAAAAAATAAATTGAACAAGCTAAAGTTAGACACCAATTGGCTGCCATGACCAGCTGCACCGAATTTTGCACTCTTCCGTTTTAGTAAATCAACCCCAATGTTTGTAACCAGCTTTTACAGTTTGAAACTAAAAAAAAAAAAAAAAAAAAAAAAAAAGGAACTAAAAAGACTTAGACATTGAGGGGTTGATATTTTTTGGGTGGTGAAAGGAGAACATTTTTGAACACCCTGCTTGAAAGAGGATACAGATCTGTGATAATCTACACAGGAAACTTTCTGTTCAATTACCAAATTATGAAGGTCGATAGAAAATTGCTGAAATAGGCGGAAACTGCAAAACTCTTATCTTCTATTCACAGATGTAACTGCCAAAGAAGTAAATATCGTCCACTTACCTCCATAATAATACTGATCTACAGTCTTCAACCAGCCCACATCATCATGCGTGTGAGGGATCAGGTGAACATTCAAGAAGCCATCAGGAGCTGCTAGGCAGGTCTATAGGAAAAGACAAGATTATATTCAGATTACAGATCTACCAACTCACTGGTGGACTCCCTTTCATCCACTTCTCTTAGGCAACCTTTGCTGCACACACGTAGCACCTTCGCCCATCTGGTCCTCTAGAAATTGCCAATTCCATCCACCTGTAGTGCCAATGCCTTGACCTCACCATGTCACCATCTCCCCCCTCTGTTCACCAAAATTCTACACACTCAATATTCCTCTCCATCAACCTGAACTCTACAAACTCATTACCTCATCCTTTCCTCTGACCAGACACCCAACCCTTCATCCACCTGAACCCTACACAGTCAATATCTCATCCTTCTCTCTATCCAGACACCCACCCTTCTATCACATCCTCCTTCCACCTGAACCCTACACAGTCAATATCTCATCCTTCCTTCTGTCCAGACACCCACCCTTCTATTACATCCTCCTTCCACCTGAACCCTACACATTCAATACCTCATCCTTCCTTCTGTCCAGACACCCACCCTTCTATTACATCCTCCTTCCACCTGAACCCTACACATTCAATACCTCATCCTTCCTTCTGTCCAGACACCACACCCTTCTATCATATCCTCCATCCACTTGAACCCTACACAGTCAAGATCTCATCCTTCCCTCTTTTCCAGGATCTACATCCATCTTCCCACTCCATCCAACTGAACCCCACACACTCAATATATCTCATCCTTCTCTCCATCCAGACACCCACCCTTCCATCACATCCTCCATCCACCTGAGCCCTACACATTCAATACCTCATCCTTCCCTCTGACCAGACACCCACCCTTCTATCATGTCCTCCATCCACTTGAACCCTACACAGTCAAGATCTCATCCTTCTATCTTCCCCCCCTCTTCCCCAAAACCTACACCCACCATGCCTCACTCTAGTCTCTGTTTCAATTATGTTTATTAAAGTTTTCCCAAGTACAAATAAAGATAATTTAGCAAATATAAGTGACTAAGTTCCCCAAAGAAAAAAAAAAGACATAATGGCACAGCTTCCAATATGATGCAGGAGGAAAACATGGCATTAACCAACAGAACTAGGCAGTAATAACAGAACTGAAGGTAGGGAGGGGAAAAGGTCAAAAATACATAGATCAGAAGGGATAAGAATTATATAGCTCCTCGCTGTGCATTCAGACTTTCAATTACAGCCCATGGCAGAGGGAAGTTTTCCAGCACCAACTTGCCAGCTGAGATGTCATGTGATGTGACCAAATTCTGAGAGCTGCAAAGCAAGTAGATGATGGTGGAAGGACAAACCCTTTCCCCATACTTACCTAGTTTAAGGACCCTGTCCAACCACCTCTCGCCTTGATGTTAATCTCTGGCTGGCCAGTCCTCCTTTTCCAGCAGCCCAGTGCATACGTAGTAGTAGCACCAGATGGCTTCTACGCTTATTTCTCCTGGACTTCTAGAGACACACAGACACTGGAAAGGTGAGGACTAAGGATGAGCTCAGGCGCGTTCGCAAACAGCACGTGCCGAGTCCGCCAGGAAGTCGGCACTGCACAGTGCTAATCACAGGCAGCAAGACATTTCCTGATCTCTGCAGCCGCGCATTGGGACAATGTCTCACTGCTTGCGATTAGCGCTCTGCAGTGCCGACTTCTTGGCGGGCTCCGCACGTGCTGTTTGCGAACATGCCTGAGCTTAACTTTAGTGAGGACTGTCTGAACAGAGGTAAAATAAAAAGGGTAGAGGAACTTTCATAAAAAAAAAAAAGTTTTCTTACCCTACAACAGTGGAGGCTGGTGCTCCATCGGTCGGGGGTGGCAGACGGACCTGACCACGGACCCACCCCCCATTGCTCCAGCCCGCACGGTGCACAACCCGCTTCCTGATTGGCTGGGAGGAGAATTAGTGCGACAATAGGGAATATTTGCTGTAATTCTTGGGGTTTAAAAAAAACCACACAACCTCATTGGAATCCATGCATCCGGCGCCCAGCATGTAGATTGGGAGCTGAACACATGGATGGGGGGGGGCTTAAATGCCTAATGGAAGGACCGCCACTTCCCTATTGACCATCAACGTAGGGGGCCACATCTACACTGATAACTAGGGACACTACAAAATTCTACTGTCCGTTTTGCTTTTGATATATTTTTAGAATGAAAACTAAAAATGATGTATAGAGTGGGAGGATGTGAAAGAATAATCTACCCAGGGTGTCAAACATGCCAAGGAGGTCATCATTTACACCAGATTCAGTGGCATGCATTTTTAAACGCAGTAAGAATACGGTACAAATACATATGTGAGAAAAATGAATGCACTTCAATGAGCCTGGTTTACGCTACTGTAGTGCTTTAATGTGCGTAGAATAAAAGTATAGTATGTTGCATTTTTCAGCACCGGAATGAACTGCAAACGCACGTGAATGAACGGAAGAGAACTGAAAACGTACGTGGAGACAGGCAAACATGTGAATGGATGCAAACGCTACTTTGTAAAAATAGAATTATAACATTTAAAAACACACAAAAAAGGAATTGCAAATGCACATGCAGAAACACATGATAAATGTGGGGATTGTATTGTAAACGAGACATTATATTTAAAATGTTCAGTGATCAAGCTAATGGACTGTACATATAATTATTATTTTTTTTTTTTTTTAAAAAGGGGTTCCCCGAGATCTGAAAATATTTTCATTGGTTCCCTCTGGGGTAAAAAGGTTGAGACGGCTGCCATAGGCCATAATGTCCATGTGCTATATTTTTCTCCCTTATTATCACCTTGTATCAGGCTGACTATCAGGCTTCAGCACTTTGCGAGTCACTGACCCAGAACAAGTATACACATCAGCAAAATATGAGAAGAGACATCAGGCATCCTTATCAGCATGCTTGCAGCATCAGCATGCTTGTTAAAAAAAAAAAAAAAAAAAAAAAAAAGTCACTAATACCCAGTATGTTTTCATAATAAACCTTTTCAACAACTGAAAAGATAAAAACACTACCATTTCCATATCCTTGTACACTGTCAGCTGAAAATGATATTATCGGCATTTTTGCCGATAAGAGAAAAAAGGTGCCCATAATGGCAATGAAAATGCATGCAATTTTACCACGATTTTAGTCATGCGACTCAAAAACCTCATCAAAAATATAACACAGGTGCGTTATTGATCCGTTCTTGCTGCATTTTCAATGCATTTCAACGGGGAGGTGCATATTTGGTGCAGTTTTGTTAACTGACCAAAAATGCAGGAAGCAAGATTTTTAACACCACAATAGAAGCGCAACAGACCAGTGTGAAGACACACGTAGAATTTAAAGGGATAGATTTTTCTTGCACTAAGGCTTCATGTACACGGGACGTTTTTACAACCTCTCCTGAACGATTTAACTTGACAGATAGTAACCCACATTAAAATGTCCGTTTTGCCACATTTAGGTTTAGAAGCGTTTTTTTCCACCAAAATAGCCAAAAATGAAAAAAACGCCTGTAAGCGAAATGCGGCTAAATGCGAGTTACCGCGTTTAGCCCTTGAAACGCCTCTAAACTAATCTTCTGAACCCATTTTTTGCGTTCCAAAAAAAGCCTCTAAACTCAACTGCCTAGAAACGACTATAAATGACCCCGTGAACATGTACTGATAAGATAGCAGAGGAGAGTTCAGGGGCAGCTGAAAAAAAAAAAAAATGCCCAACTGCTCCTAAATGTCCGTTTTGCAGCAGTGTACATGAGGCCTAAAAAGGTGCCAATAATGATCGACAATGTATATTCATGATATTAAATTAACCACTTCCCACCTGCACTATAGCTGAAAGACGGCTACAGCACAGGCCTCATTTGCTGGGAGGGTGTCCCCTGTGGAAAGAAGAAAGAAACGAAGAAGCGAAGAAGCGAAGAAGCGAAGAAGAAACAAGAAAGAAGAAGAAACAAGAAAGAAGAAGAAACAAGAAAGAAGAAGAAACAAGAAAGAAGAAGAAACAAGAAAGAAGAAGAAACAAGAAAGAAGAAGAAACAAGAAAGAAGAAGAAACAAGAAAGAAGAAGAAACAAGAAAGAAGAAGAAACAAGAAAGAAGAAGAAACAAGAAAGAAGAAGAAACAAGAAAGAAGAAGAAACAAGAAAGAAGAAGAAACAAACAATCCTAAATTCGCAGCTCTTTATTGAACCATTAAACATCCACAGTACTGGAGGAAAAAGCAAGTCGAATTACTTCAAAGAGAGCTAAATCACACCTCCAGCCTCATTAAATTTGACTCCCAGCTGTGAAAACTACCGACTCATTAGCTATCATTGAAGTCATTCTTTTTTCAATCACTTTTTCCTCCAGCACCATGAATTATTAATGGGCGTGTTCAATAAAGACACCAGAAATTAGAATGATTTGTGTGTAATCAGCTTCAGCACATTGTGTCAGTCTATGGTTGTGACATCCGGAAAGTATTCACAGCACTTCACTTTTTCCACATTGATATGTTACAGCCTTATTCCAAAATGGATTAAATTAAATTTATTATTTTCCTCAAAATTCTACAAAACAATACCCCATAATGACAACATGAAAGAAGTTTGTTCGAAATCTTTGCAAATGTATTACAAATAGAAAAAAATCCCATGTACATAAGTTTTCACAGCCTTTGCCATGACACTCAAAACTGAGCTCAGGTGCATCCTGTTCCCACTGATCATCCTTGAGATGTTTATACAACTTGATTGGAGTCCACCTGTGGTAAATTCAGTTAATTGGACATGATTTGGAAAGGTACACACCTTGTCTATAGAAGGTCCTACAGTAAACAGTACGTTTCAGAGCACAAACAAAGCCATGAAGTCCAAGGAATTGTCTGTAGACCTCTGAGACAGGATTGTATGGAGGCACAGATCTGGGTACAGAAAGATTTCTGCAGCATTGAAGGTCCCAATGAGCACAGTGGCCTCCATCATCCATAAATGGAAGAAGTTTGGAACCACCAGGACTCTTCCTAGAGCGTGACGCCCGGCCAAACTGAACGATCTGGGGGAGAAGGGCCTTAGTCAGGGAGATGACCAAGAACCCGATGGTCACTCTGATAGAACTCCAGTGTCTCGCTGTGGAGAGAGGAGAACCACCATCTCTGCAGCACTCCACCAATCAGGCCTGTGTGGTAGAGAGGCCAGACGGAAGCCATTCCTCAATAAATAAGGCACATGACAGCCAGCCTGGAGTTTGCCAAAAGGCTCCTGAAGGACTCTCAGACCATGAGAAACAAAATTCTTTGGTCTGATGAAACAAAGATTGAACGCTTTGGCCCGAATGGCAAGCGTCATGTCTGGAGGAAACCAGGCACTGCTCATCACCTGGCCAATACCATCCCTACAGTGAAGCATGACGGTGGCAGCATCATACTGTGGGGGTATTTTTCAGCAGCAGGAATTGGAAGACTAATCAGGATCGAGGGAAAAATGAACGTAGCAAAGTACAGAGACATGCTTGATGAAAACCTGCTCCAGAGCACTCTGGACCTCAGACTGGGGTGAAGGTTCATCTTCCAACAGAACAACGACCCTAAGTACTAGAGCTGCACGATTCTGGCTAAAATGAGAATCACAATTTTTTTGCTTAATAGATAGATCATGATTCTCTCACGATTCCCGCCGCGTACATCTTTCATATTAAAACAAAAAAAAAAAAAAAAGTTAACTTTACTGTTTTGTTTTTTTATTTTATTCATTGAAGTGTATTTTTTCCCCCAAAAAAATTGCATTTGAAAGACCGCTGGGCAAATACAGTGCGACATAAAATATTGCAGCAATTGCCATTTTATTCCCTAGAGTCTCTGCTAAAATATATATAATGTTTGGGGGTTCCAAGTAATTTTCTAGCAAAAAAATATTGGATTTTAACTTAAAGGGGTTGTAAAGGTAAAAGTTCTCTCACCTTAATGCATTCTCTGCATTAAGGTGAAAAACAACATCCGACAATACTGCCCCCCCCAGCCCCCCATTTTACTTACCTGACCCCTCGAAAAGTCCCACGCTTGCCCCCGACATCCTCTTTGCCGCTCAGCCTGGCCGTTGATTGGCTAGAGTGGATGGATTGAAAGCAGCGCAGCCATTGGCTCGCGCTGCTGTCAATCACATCCAGAGACGCGGCGTGCCGGGGGGGGGGGGGCAGGGCCAAGTGATACAGTGAGCATCTATGGCTGCCGGCTGTATCACGGGAGTGCGCCCGCAAGCACTCAACACCATGCGAGGGAGCTCACATGAAGGTGTTGAGTCCTTGGTGGGGGGGAGCCGAGACAGCCGCTGAGGGACCCCAGAAATGGATGTTCGGGTCCACTCTGTGCAAAACGAGCTGCACAGTGGAGGGAAGTATAACATGTTTGTTATAAAAAAAAAAAAAAAAATGTATCTTTTAGTGATCCTTTAAGAAAGAAGTGTCAGAAAAAGATTTAGATTTTAAGTGGTTAAACTTCCTGCATTTACAGGTTGTTGAAAACTTGTTGGACTGCCCGATTATTTACACAGAAGTTCTATCCCTTTGATCTAAGGAGGAAGCTTAGTTACAATGTTTCAAGTTAAAGACTTGGCAGAATGCCTGGATGCTTCCTTTTGACAGCTGAGTGAGCAGATAAAGTCTCTCCACTTGTTTATATGAAAGAATCGGAAAAATCTGCAGGAGAGGTGGTGTGGGGAGGTGGTGTGGGGGGGAGCGAGATCACTTTTTTTTTTTTTTTTTTTTTTTTTTAACGATTAACTGTGCAGCTCTATTAAGCACACAGCCAAGATAAAGGAGTGGCTACAGGACAACTCTGTGAATGTCCTTGAGTGGCCCAGTCAGAGCCCAGACTTGAACATCTCTGGAGAGATCTTGAAATGGCTGTGCACCGACGATCCCCATCCAACCTGATGGAGCTTGAGAGGTCCTGCAAAGAAGAAATGGGAGAAACTGCCCAGAACTAGGTGTGCCAAGCTTGTAGCATCATACTCAAAAGACTTAAGGGTGTAATTGGTGCCAAAAAGGCGCTTCAACAAAGTATTGAGCAAAGGCTGTGAATACTTGTATACATGGGAGGTTTCTCCTTTTTTTATTTTTAATACAATTTGCAAAGATCTCATACCAACTTCCTTCACGTTGTCATTATGGGGTATTGTTTGTAGAATTTGGAGGAAAATAAAATGAATTTAAACCATTTTGGAATAAGGCTGTAACATAACAAAACGTGGAAAAAGTGAAGCGCTGTGAATACATTCCAGATGCACCGTAGATGAGGATCACATCATATTTTATGGCAAATTACTGCAGAAATACAGTTCATTCCAAGGGGGTGTGTATGTATGTATGTATGTATGTATACATACCATATAATGATATTAATATGGTGAAGGGTCAGAGACATCCAGAGCAGAAGATATGGGGGGGGGGGGGGGGGGAACGACAAAGTGGTGTGTGTGTGTGTATATATATATATATATATATATATATATATACACACACACACACACACACACACACACACATACACCCCCCCCCCCCCCCCAGTGATCACTGTGTATATATAATATATCTCTGCATACCCCCCAGTGATCACTGTGCCCCCCTCTCTCTCACACCATGGTTCTCTATGACAGTACACAATATACATGGAGCAGATCCTGGGAGGGAGAAGATTCCTCTGCAGAGCCGGGCACTCACCTCCTCCCCGCAGCCCCGGATCACAGGCACACAGGTCACCAGTAGTATCAGCAGCAGGCAGATCCCCCGGCAGCTCTTCATCCTGTCTGCCCGTGTCTGATCTCCCCCACAACACACACACACAGACTGTGCCCGCAGCTGGGGATTTACACCGGGATCACATGACTTGTCAGCCTCTCCCCGGCTCAGCGGCCAATCAGCGGGCGAGCATCGCTTGGTCACGTGACCAGGGTTCTGCTTGCCACTACAAAACAGCTTAGCCGTTCTGCCAGCAGGGGGCGGCGGTGTCACGCTGTGTGTGTGTGTGTGTGTGTGTGTGTGTGTGTGTGTGTGTGGTGGAGACAGAAGTAGGTGCTGAGAATTCCCCTTTGTATAGAGAGGAAGTAGAAGGTTCCAATCAGTCACATTTTAGTTTTGATTTTAGTGATCCTAGCATAAGCAGGCCCCAGAAAAGTCTCAGTGAAGTCAGGGAGGAGAATGAAGCTTCTGCATACATTTGGTGTCTCTTTTTCTTTTGTATTCATTAACCGGTTCAATACAGGGCATTTTCACCCCCTTCCTTCCCAGACCGATTTTTAGTTTTCAGCGCTGTCGCACTTTAACTGACAATTGCGCGGTCGTGCGACGTTGTACCCAAACAAAATTGACGTCCTTTTTTTCCCCACAAATAGAGCTTTCTATTGGTGGTATTTGATCACCTCTGCAGTTTTTATTTTTTGCGCTATAAACAAAAGAAGAGCGACAATTTTGAAAAAAACACAATATTTTTTACTTTTTGCTATAATAAATATCCCAATTTTTTAAAAAAAAAAACAAATTTTTCCCTCAGTTTCGGCCGATACGTATTCTTCTACATGTTTTTGGTTAAAAAAATCGCAATAAGCGTATATTGATTGGTTTGCACAAAAGTTATAGCGTCTACAAAATACGGGATAAATTTATGGCATTTTAAAATGAATTTTTCGTGACTGCGACATTATGGCGGACACATCGGACACTTTTGACACATTTTTGGGACCATTCACATTTATACAGCGATCAATGCTATAAAATTGCATTGATTACTGTGTAAATGTGACAGGCAGTGAAGGGGTTAACCACTAGGGGGACACAAGGGGTTAAATGTGTTTCCTAGGGAATGATTCTAACTGTAGGGGGAGGGGACGTACAAGGGGAGGACACCGATCAGTGTTTCTCTGTACTGGGAACACAGATCAGTCTCCTCTGAGCTGACAGGACGTGGATCTGTGTGTTTACACACACAGATCCACGGTCCGGCCCGGTTAACGGGCAATCACGGGTGCCCGGTGAACATCGCGGCCGCCGGGCACACACACCGGGTCCCGAGCAACGCGGCGGCCGCGCACACGCGCCAGTGTTGCCAACCGCCCATGTTTTTACGGGCAGCCCGTAAAAACGGGGCTATTTTTTCATGTCAGTGAAAACCCGTAAAGAAAATTTCATGCCCGTAAAAATGACGGTCCCGGCTCGGAACTGCGCATGTGCAGTCCCGAAGCATTGCCGAGAGTCTCTGATCATCCCTGTGACTGCTGGTACTTGTCTTGTACCCTCCCCCTTCCTCCGACAGCGCGCCTTATTTGATTCTGGCAGATGCTGGGAGGGGGGGAGGAGTGGAGTGGAGTGAGCGAGCCTGCAGTGGAGCGCCCGCCCGGACGGACTTCAGCCTAGCAGGGGGTAAGCTTAGCTAGCCTAGCAATTAGCTAAATGCAATTGTGTCTTTACTTGTGTTAATGGGCAGGAGGAGGGGGACAGAGGATGGGCTGTGTTGCAGGCTTCTGAAGCAGGCTTGTGTGCACTGTGCAGATGGTTTTTTTGTGTGTCAGATCTGCTTTTCTTCTAAAGGGAGGACGTTTTCTCCCCAATCTCCTATTACCTGCAGTGCTCACCACCAGTACAGGCACAGCCACCTCAGTCCTCCCCATAGTTAGCAACTCATGTGTCTGTGGCACAGTAGCACTACAAATCCAAGCATGCCAGGAGAGGGGAGGCAGCAGCAGCAATATGATTTGGCTGGTATTTTTTGATGAAAAAGTGCTGCTGTATATTGTGTTTGTACTGTAATATAATTATGTATTGTGCTTGATGGTCTTGAGGTGTTTATTTATATATTTTTTTTATCTGAGTAAGTAGTGAGCACATTTGGTCTCCTGTATCATGTCCCCAGCCTATGACCGTCTCCTGTATCATGTCCGCAGCCTATGACCGTCTCCTGTATCATGTCCGCAGCCTATGACCGTCTCCTGTATCATGTCCGCAGCCTATGACCGTCTCCTGTATCATGTCCGCAGCCTATGACCGTCTCCTGTATTATGTCCGCAGCCTATGACCATCTCCTGTACCAAGTCCACAGCCTAGGACCGTCTCCTGTAGTATGTCCGCAGCCTAGGACCGTCTCCTGTAGTATGTCCGCAGCCTAGGACCGTCTCCTGTACCATGTCCACAGCCTATGACCGTCTCCTGTAGTATGTCCGCAGCCTATGACCGTCTCCTGTAGCGTGTCCGCAGTCTCTGACCGTCTCCTGTATCCTGTCTGCAGTCTCTGACCGTCTCTTGTAGAATAAAACCCAGAGCCACCAAGCTGGAGCCATTTGACTGAGCCCTGCACGGTGCACCTGAGAGGAGGTCAGTGACAGCGCCGCCAGGCCAATCTGAGGGGGAGTCACTGATGTAAGGGGGCACCGATATAAATGTTTCCCCCCTATATTAGTAAACCCCCTTACCTTTGTGTATTCACTGTACGGAAGGTGGTCTCTGGTCACCAGAGTGCGCCCCACAACAGAGTTCCTGGCGTTCCCCTTTACATCAGAGTCTGCAAGATTCGCCCTTACAGTGCAACAAGGAACTCAATCTGCGGACCCTGATGTAATTGGGAACTCTGATGTAAAGAGAACAAAGTGGACTCTGATATAAGGTGGTCTCTGGTCACCAGAGCCCCCCTCTACATCAGAGTTCCACCTTAGATTATGATTTGCAGCGTTCCCCTTTACATAAGAGTTTCATTTCATTGCAAGAGGGAATCCTGCAGACTCTGATGTAAAGGGGAACTCTGTGCTGGCCGGGTTATAGTAACCTGACCTTCGTGTCAATGCAGAAATATGTTTTTTACTTTTGTTAAACTTAAACACATTGCTAATAGCACTAGATATATGTTTATAGTTTAAATATTCATATTTGCACTGTTTAGCACTGAAAACTGTAATTATAGGTACTTTTTTGCAGTGGCAGTAAAAAATTGGTGCCGTTTGTAAATTTTTGGTATCCTGCCAGTAAATTTTGCCTCGGAAGGTTGGTAACACTGACGCGCGCCCCCTAGACGGCCGGGAACCCGAGGCGTCATATGACGTCCACCCAGGATGGGAGATCCCATCTGTGGACGTCATATGTCTATAGGCCGGTATTGAAGTGGTTAATAACCAGTTTCAGCTCCGGAAGATTTACCATAGTTGCCAACATTGTAAAAAAAATTTATAATTTATAATATTTATAATTCATAATTAGGGGGCGGGGCATGCATTTGTGGGCGTGGCACAGGGAAAAGGAAATAGTAAAATGGGCGTGGTTTACGCAAAATAGTGGGCGTGTCTTAAATGGGCGTGGCTCAAAAGGGGGGTGGTTAGAGTCTGAGATGAATGAGGGATGGAGAGGGAAAGGGGGGGAGAGGGATGGAGGGACAGCAGCCCCAGATCCTACACAACAATAGAAATATGTGTATTCTAGAAAGTTTAATAATCAGCAGGTAAAGATACTCCAAACACCTGGTGTTAGCACTTCAATCAGCCCGGCACCATGAAAAACAAAAGTTATCCCCGCACTAGTTTAGGTCTCACCAGGTGTAAAGCTGATCTTGCTCTCCAGAGATGAGAGGTTCCAGGTGCTGGCTCATGCTAGTAGAGACTATATGCAAACGAGAAGATCTGGACAGCCGCACTCCAGGAAGTAATAATCCAAGTTTCTTTATTTTAAAATCAGGAACACATCAGATACAGGACATCATAGACAGAGTATACAGATCATAGGCTAACGCGTTTCACACTTGTCCAAGTGCTTACTCATAGCTAATGATAATAGAAAATCAGACCACATATATACTAACTATTATTGATCACGTGACCAAGTAATCAATGCAAACACATGAAGCAGCTGAAATTCAGCTGTGGGGAATGTGAGTGTGAGTGAGCATTTAAATCTTGAAAGTCACTATGCATATAAAGTGTATATGTGTGAGCAGAAGAGATAAATGTGAAGGTGTCAAAATTGTTTACTGTGAAAAAGTGCATACAAATTATTTGTGAATAAGAGTAATAAAATATATTATATAAAAAATTTGAAATAAAAATTCCAAAATATAATTGTAATGAATGCTGAAGTCAATTATGAGTGAAGAGACCATAGAATGGGTGTAAATGTAGTGATACAAACATAAATTGATTGTAACAGGTGATAAAAGGAATTTTATATGAATTTTATTAGTGTCATGAATGAATAAAATAACAAGATAAATGAGAATAAACTAGAATGAAATAAATGGTGGTGTGTATTTAAAGAAATCAAGAGCTAGGCTTGTGTACGTGATAGATGTGATAAATGACATTTGTGGCTAGACCGCATATGAAGGTACGTAAAATTGACATTATTTTTAATATCATTTGTGTCGTAAAGAGTACCTGATCACGTAAAAAGGAAAGGGAAGGAAAATACACAGAGAAAACAGTCAGTGGATACATGTCTCCGCTATTTATAGTAAAAGTTCTATAATTGTATCAAAAAGTTCTTTTTAAATATACATTTGTTGTTTATGTTTACTCCAGTATCTTGTTAACATACAATAACAACTTTTCGTAGTTTCTGAGAATAAAGCATTTCTTCTAAACAAACAAAATCAAGAAGAAACAAAATATAACGTGAAGAGCTTCTACCGAAAAGCGATAGTGCTGTGATAAGAAAAAAACATTTAATGGGATATAAGACTATGTTCATGACAAAACTAAATCATATTTAGTTTGAAACCTACATTACAAAATGTTACAAAAAAATTGACACGCACAGAGCTGTGCGTATGTGCAAGTGTGTGTATATATGGGTGTGGGTGTGGGTGTGGGAAGGTTCATTTCAGCTGAAACAAATCGGCTTCTATGTTAAAGAACTCCTGCACACACATACACATAAAGATCTTGCTCATTAGGACTACAATTGTCTATAGAGAGTAAAAAAGGCATATTTCAGCTACCATATACATATTGGCTGAATGAAGAACCATCTGAAAGGTCTATAGAAATTAATGTGTAGTTCTAAGTCTAAACCATCAATCAAGGGAATGCTCGCTAAAAATTATTTGTCAAATTTGGTAATAAATTTCCAGGAGGAGGGATAAGAAGTTTAATAAAAAGTAAAAAAGAACCAAACTTGATGGCGGATTCCCAGAGTGAAAGATGGCAGGGAAAGTAAAGGGGGGGAACTCTCACAGATTAATTCATGTCATGAAAAATTTAATCTGTTTCCATTGATATGATAAATAAAATATGAGTAGTTTTATTTTTGTTTGTTAATTTAGTTTATATTGATGTTTTTATTAATATTTATCAAACCTTTTTGTCGCTATGTCAAACTATAGTGAAATTTATAAAGGGTGTCTAGAGTGTTAAAAAGCATTAGGTTCGACATGAAATTAGATACTCTGACCAGCAGTTGAACCGCATTAATATTCATATTAGTCAAAAGGAATGTCATTTAAAATATTTAGAGTGTTGAAGCGTGTTCAAATAAACATGAAGTCAGTCATACTATTCAGCGGTCGAACTACAAACATCCCCGTATAGGTGAAAAGGAAGTGAAACCACTTCCCCTTGAACATGATAGTAAAATTTGAAAATAATAATAGGGAGGATATGATAACATCGACCTATTAGGGGTTTAAATGGCAAGCAATAAAGTGGAAACACATAGAGAGACACAACTATAATATCCGGTATGTGTGTCTCTATATCCAGAAATGCAATGGTCTATGGCAGGGGTCTCAAACTCAAATTGCCTGAGGGCCACATGACAAGTTTTCATATCCCATGGGGGGCCGCATGCAAACTTTTAAAACTTCAAAAGCAATGAACTATACCAGCAATAATATACTATACTATACCCAGCACTGGTGTCAGCAAACGCATTATACCCAGTACTGGTGTCCGTAAGCGCATTATTAACCCAGCATTGGTGTCAGCAAACGCATTATTAACTACCCAGCATTACCCCTCCCACACTGCACAAATAGCCACACACTGCACAAATAGCCCCACACTCCATAAAATACCCCCCACACTCCATAAAATACCCCCCACACTCCATAAAATACCCCCACACTACACAATTACCCCCCACACTGCACAATCACCCTCCACACTGCATAAAATACCCCCCACACTGCACAAATTTCTACCCCAGTCACCCCACTAAGGACTTTGCCTCAGTGTGATGGCTCACTCACCTCTCCTGGCAGTCAGGATCATCTGCCTCCCAAATCCTCTCCTCCTGGCTTCCATACAGGCCTAGTGACAGGGGACCCAGAGAACACAATCTCCCGCCCCTGAGGTGGCAGCAGGACCCTGGTTTGGGGCTCTGGTCGATCGTCAATGCCTAGGTGGGCGGATCGATGAGCGGATCCCTCCTCCGCTCCATTCTCAGCTCTGTTCTCTCTCTGGGCTGCAGCAGCGTGCAGCGGAGAGGACAGAAGAGATGGAGAGGTAAAGCCGATGGCCGATATTTTAGGCCGATTTGAAAAAAAAAAAACCTCACCCACTCCACTCCTCCCTGCTTGCTCCTGTCACTCTACCAAACACTTGATGTCCTCAGTACAGATGGCACTGGTTGGCTTAGGCAGGTGGCACTGGCAGGTGGCACTGTCTGTCACTGGCAGGTGGCACTGGCAGGTGGCACGTTGCACTGTTTGGAGGGTGCACTGATTGGCACTGACAGATGGCACTGGCATGTGGCACTGATTGGCAATGGCACTGGCAGGTGGCACTTATTGGCAGTGGCACTGGTTGGCACTGGAAGGTGGCACTGGCAGGCATTGGCAAGTGGCACTGGTTTGAAACTGGCAGGTGGCACTGGTTTGGAACTGGCAGGTGGCACTATTGGCACTGACAGGTGGCACTGATTGGCGTGGCACTGGCAGGTGGCACTGATTGGCGTGGCACTGGCAGGTGGCACTGATTGGCGTGGCACTGGCAGGTGGTGGCAGGTGGCACTGGCAAGCACTGGTTGGCACTGGCAGGTGGCACTGATTGGCGTGGCACTTGCAGGTGGCGGAAGGTGGCACTGGCAGGTGGCTTTGATTGGCAGGGGCACTGGTTGGCGGTGGCACTGGCAGGCACTGGTTGGCGGTGGCACTGATTGGCGGTGGCAGGTGGCACTGGCAGGTGGTACTGGTTGGAGGTGGCAGGTGGCAATGGCAGACTGGTTGGCACTGGCAGGTGGCACTGATTGGCAGTGGCACTGGCAGCTGGCACTGACAGATGGCACTGACAGATGGCACTGATTGGCACAGGCAGGTGCCACTGGCAGGTTTCACACTGAGCGGAGTGTAACCGTGTGTGAAACTGACAAGGAGCTGTCCACACTCAGCGCTTGATGCTTGTGTGAAGCTGACACGTAGCACAGAGGAGAGAGACAGAGGGATCTGTCAGAATTGAGGTTGATGTCGGGGTGGGCGGGACCCGGCCGAGGTGGGCGGGGCCAGCAGCTGTCAAACACCAGCCAATGATTGGGCTGCTTAAGAAAAGGGGCGGGCCACATACACGTAGCTGCCCGCCCAGATCCCATTGGCTGGTGTTTGATATTGGCCGGGTCCCGCCCACCCCCGACATCAACCTCAAATCTGACAGATCCCTCTGTCTCTCTCCTCCTGTTACGTGTCAGTTTCACACAAGCATCAAGCGCTGAGTGTGGAGAAGGAAGGAAGAGCAGCGGCCAGTGCTATATATCGGCCTAATGGCCAAATATCGGTCGACCTCTAGTCCTTTATCAGCCCTGCCTGCGGGCCATTTTTAACAGGTCCGCGGGCCGCAAATGGCCCGCGGGCCGGTACTTTGAGACCCCTGGTCTATGGAGACATGAAGGGAGAAAATAGAAAAGTAGAGTCATATGTGAACACCATCAGAAGATGTTTGACTCTGTGGAAACAAGGATCGGAACTATGAAATCGTCGTGTGTATAGGCACTGTTGTTGGTAAAACTTACTGGATGTTTTAACTCATGCTATGCCAGTGCATATACAGATAAGTCTATGGAGATAGAGGCAAAGTAAAATCAAATCGCAACAAATCTATGTGCACAAATATAATAAAGTAATTGTGACTAACGTTGACTACAGATTTTTTATAAATGTGTTATTTCATTTCGCTATGTCACTGAGATTATATTTTTTATTTTTATTTATTGATGTAATATGCTCCAAATATTTAATATGACTGTATAAAGACATATCTATATATGCTACCTCCACACAGATAATGATTTATTATGATTGTAATCATGTATATATAATCTCATATATGTTCCTATTGTGATCATATTGATGACCACAGATGAGAGAAATATATAGTGACATCTATTAAATATATTATTTATCATTATTTTATCTGTGTGGGGGGGGGGGGCACTTTTGAACTAAAAAAGTATATATATAAGGTGGGGCTGGATGATCAAAACCACTTGTAAATAGCCTGTATATCAGTCATAATAATAGGAAACGTCCCATTCGAAGTTTAAGCCAAGGGGAATTCTGGTGTTTAAAGAAAAAATCCAAAAAACTTCACGTTTACATAAAAGATGGAATTTGTCTCCTCCCCTTGTGGGCATAGCTATTTTCTCTACTCCTTGAATAAATAGACTGGAAACATCTTTGTGGTGTGTGAAAATCCAGTGCTTGGCTACATTTGTTAATTTGTCTTTTGTTATGTCATATAAATGATCGTGTAGGCGATCTTTGAGTCGCCGTGTTGTGCGGCCAACGTACTGGACTTGGCATATGTCACAAGTAATGACATACACCAAGAACTGTGTGTTGCAATTGATGAAAGAAGAGATTTTAAAGTTTTTACCATTTTTTTTTAAATCAGATTCTTTTTATTGATTTTTAAAACATAAGAAGAGAAAAAACTCTTCCTTACAACAAAAACAAAAACAAAAACATACATCAAATTGCATTGCCAATGACATATTATTATCCAAACATACAATCAATCAGCTTATGTTTCCTGCAATATTATGGTATATATAGGGTTACAATCAATCTATGAAGACAAATCTTTACGTATCTATACCAATTTCAGCTTTATCTCATATTTTCTATGATTAGTAAGTGTGTCCTTTTTAGTACTTTGTACCCCTACCCCGCTCCCGGTCCTTCAACGGACAATCGGTCGATATAGAGGTAAAGTTTTTACCATTAGTGCATGAGTGTATATTTTTATCCACTTTGATATGGTGGCAATAATTGCAGCCCGTCTTCCCACATCTATAATTTCCTGTGAAATTCAACCAGTTTGTTTTATTACGTTTTTTTGGGAACAAACTCGGTGATAGAGAGTTTTCCAAAGTAGGTGCTCTCCGTGAGACCACTTTTATACCTCCAGAGAGGATTTTACTGTAAATAGGGTCATTAAATAGGATGGGAAGGTACCTACGGTATTTATGATATTTTTTATTTTTTTTAAATCTAAACTATAGGGCGTGGAGAAACCCGGAATTGAGATATCACTTGGGAATTTCTTGGATGGATTTTTGTTCCTTTTTGGTGTGTTCTCTTTTAAAAGGGTATGCCTAGGTATACTGCTAACTGTACCAAGTGTCTTTGTGATGAGGGAAGCAGAGTACCCACGGTCTTTGAAGCGCTGTGCCATCTCCTGCGATTCTGCATAGAAGTATTCAGGTGTGCTGCACAGACGTTTCAGCCTCAGAAACTGACCATGTGGTACTCCCCTAATGGTATGTTTGGGATGTGCAGAGTCGGCTCTGAGTATGGTGTTTCCTGCTGTGGGCTTTCTGTAAAGGCTGGTGTGAATCATGTCCCTGGTTCCCATTAATTTAACATCAAGAAAAACTATATCATTGATTTCCAAATTTCCAGTAAATTTGAGATTAAGGTTGTTATCATTGAAGTAGGAAAGCCATATGTTAATGTCAGCATGGGCATCAGACGTGATGAACAAGAGATCGTCAATGAAGTGACAGAAAAATACAGTGTCCTGTCGGCGGGGACTATCACATCCAAAGATGCGGGACCTCTCCCACTAACCCATGAAAAGGTTGGCTAATGAGGGTGAAAACTTTGCCCCCATAGAGGCCCCGCATCTCTGGAGGTAGTAGTCCCCGTCGAACATGAAGAAATTGTGGGTGAGTAGGTATTCCAATGCTTATAAAATAAAATCTTGTGACACTATGGAGAACTTGCCGGACCTTTTTAGAAACCAGGCTACAGCTTGCAAGCCTAAGTGATGTGGGATACTGGAATACAAACTAGAAACATCACAAGTGATCCATCTGTAGTTTTCTTTCCATTTGAAACCTTGGAGTTTGCTTAATAGATGTTTAGTATCTCTCAAGTAGCCCGGCAACTCAACAGTCAAAGGTTGTAACTGTGAGTCTACCCACTCCCCCAGCTTTTCATTCAATGAGCCTATACCAGCGACAATGGGCGTAATGGGATGTTCGGGTATGAATGATTCTTTATCATGAGGAGAGAATAAACCAACCTGTATAGCCCTATCCAATAGGGCAGACAATTTGGTTTTAAAAGTGGAAGTGGGGTTGCTACGGAGTTTTTGATATGTACATGAATCTGATCAGTGGCGGCCCGTCCATAGGGGGCGCATGGGCGCCGCCCACCTCAGTCAAAAAAAAAAAAAAAAGTCCCTTTAAAAAAAAAAAGTTCCTTTAAGAAGTGCACTGTGTTCCGGGCGGGCGCCGGACACGGTGCACTATGGAAGCGTCATGCCAATGCAATCCCGTGATTGCAGGCAAGACGCTTCATTTGCGGTGTTTTTTGATGCCCTGTGGCGCTGTGCAGTGCGCCTCTAGACGCTGATTGGGGCATTCTCCTTCATGTCTTCATTTCTGGGCGGTGCTGTACCTGGGCGGCGTGTCACTTCCTGTTTCGGCTTGTGTGAATGGAGAAGCAAGGTAAGGTAATGTGTTACTAGTAACAGCCTTTAGCTGTCTGTCCACCGTGTTATACTCTTCTTAGTCTGTGATCGGAGGGTGGAGGGAGCCGTGCTTCACCTCTGCCCTGCCAGGAATCAACCTCTGCTCCAGCCCTTTACTCTACAATCTGCTGGAGCCTTCATTACACATCTCCTGTATGTGTATATCACGGGGGCTCCCAGCACTGCGTCCTGGAGTCATGCTGTACATTCTATCATCTCATATCTCTCTCCCTCTCTCTCTCTCTCTCTTCTATCTGTATAACTGCATATCTCTCTCTAAGTATCTATCTATCTATCTATCTATCTATCTATCTATCTATCTATCGGCCCCATCACGGGCGAGTGACGTGGGGGGGTTGGTTGAGATTTTGTTTGCGCCCCCCTAAAAAAATGGAGCACCAGCCGCCACTGAATCTGATAATTGACGTAGGGCCTCCTCTCTATACGTTTCTGCATCCAATACTACCACAACACCCCCTTTGTCTGCGTTTTTAATCACTATACTGTCACCTGCTGTCAATGCTTTAAATGCCACCCGTTCATTTGGGGTTAAGTTGTCCTGCATTGACTTCTTTTGACAATTGCGAGCTAGGCGAGTCAATTCACCCTCCACCATTTCCTGGAATAAGTCTAAATCCTTCCCCCTGGATGCTACCGGGTAGAAATCTGATTTAGATTTAGGTAAAAATTTGTCACGTGTATCCGGGGGATCCATGGGGGGAGGATCTGACTCTATGGCTAAATCAGTCAAATCATTAAGAGCACAAACACCAGTAAACATTAAAGGTAAAGGGGGTGACTCACCTATATCACAAATGGCAGGAGAACCGATCGATTCCTCTAAAGATGAAAAATAATGTTTTCTAAGAGTGAGATTCCGAGAGAACTTGTTCACATCTAAGATGGTTTTAAATAAATCAAAATGTTGATTAGGACAAAAGTTTAAACCTTTTGCTAGGAGTTTAATTTCATCTTCTTTGAGGGGTCTTTTAGAAATGTTCTTTGTTTTGCCCCGCAGACTGTATTGAGTATTGCTTGAGGCGTTGGTGTTTCCTGCCGCCTGGTTTTCTTATGTTGGAAGTTTTCTTCTTCTTGGAGTGACCGGACCTGTGAGGGTTTCCAGTGTGTCTTTGTGCACCTGTTCTTGTTGTCTCTGTTGATTCTTCAGAGCGATCAAAGGAGGAATCAGATGCGGTGTAAGCAGAAGTGTCATTGACAGATAAACTTTCTTGGTCAGAAAAACTGACCTGTTTTCCTCGATTCCTTCGTGATTTCTTTGGAGTGAATGGAAGTTTCCTCCATGTGTAGACTTTATTGCTTTCGTAGTCGTCTTTGTCTCTTGCTAATTTGCCATTTTTGCTATCAATCACAGATTTCTCCATTTTATCCAGTTTTTAATTCAACCGTTCATCCAGATCTGAAAAGCCAGGGTTACTTTGCAAACTTGTAAGCTCTTTTTGTATCAGAGACATTTCTGTTTGGAGCACTTCCGCTTCTTTTTTCTTTGAAGAGATGAGGATGTTCATTAATTTGAATGAGCACATATCCAGTGTGTCAGTCCATTCTTTTTTAAGTGTATCATCAAAGAGGTCAGAGGTTGGAAATTTCTTGATTCTCAAGCCTCGTGGGATATGTGTTAGTGTTAGATATTCTGATAAGAAGTGGATCTCCCAATATGCTTTGATTTCCTTAGCCATCAGCTGTTCAAGCTTTCTGAAATATCGTATTAATAGTACTCCTTCATCACTATTGGATTGTGATGATTGTATCTGTACCGACTGTCTCAATGGGTTATTGGCTGGTGCTGTGAGAGTTTGGCTGTACATCTCTGATATAGGTGTTGAAGTAGGTGTGTGCTCCATGTGAAGATGTGCTGGGAAAATTACCTCTCTGTGTAGGTTTGGAGAAATCAGCAGAGGTGATGAATATTGTGTAAAGTCCAAGGTGAGATTCCGGTGCCCGTGGAGATGATTGTAGCAATAATCCAGAATGCAGTTGCAATACAAAAGTTACCCCTGCACTAGTTTAGGTCTCACCAGGTGTAAAGCTGATCTTGCTCTCCAGAGATGAGAGGTTCCAGGTGCTGGCTCATGCTAGTAGAGACTATATGCAAACGAGAAGATCTGGACAGTCGCACTCCAGGAAGTAATAATCCAAGTTTCTTTATTTTAAAATCAGGAACACATCAGATACAGGACATCATAGACAGAGTGTACAGATCTTAGGCTAACGCGTTTCACACTTGTCCAAGTGCTTACTCATAGCTAATGATAATAGAAAATCAGACCACATATATACTAACTATTATTGATCACGTGACCAAGTAATCAATGCAAACACATGAAGCAGCTGAAATTCAGCTGTGGGGAATGTGAGTGTGAGTGAGCATTTAAATCTTGAAAGTCACTATGCATATAAAGTGTATATGTGTGAGCAGAAGAGATAAATGTGAAGGTGTCAACATTGTTTACTGTGAAAAAGTGCATACAAATTATTTGTGAATAAGAGTAATAAAATATATTATATAAAAAATTTGAAATAAAAATTCCAAAATATAATTGTAATGAATTCTGAAGTCAATTATGAGTGAAGAGACCATAGAATGGGTGTAAATGTAGTGATACAAACATAAATTGATTGTAACAGGTGATAAAAGGAACTTTATTTGAATTTTATTAGTGTCATGAATGAATAAAATAACAAGATAAATGAGAATAAACTAGAATGAAATAAATGGTGGTGTGTATTTAAAGAAATCAAGAGCTAGGCTTGTGTACGTGATAGATGTGATAAATGACATTTGTGGCTAGACCGCATATGAAGGTACGTAAAATTGACATTATTTTTAATATCATTTGTGTTGTAAAGAGTACCTGATCACGTAAAAAGGAAAGGGAAGGAAAATGCACAGAGAAAACAGTCAGTGGATACATGTCTCCGCTATTTATAGTAAAAGTTATATAATTGTATCAAAAAGTTCTTTTTAAATATACATTTGTTGTTTATGTTTACTCCAGTATCTTGTTAACATACAATAAGGGAGCGGTCTAGGTACTGTCTCTTGTTAAAACACAACTCCATCCCTATAAATCATATAGTACAAAAAAGAGAGGTTCGCCCGTGGGACTTTAAATGAGTTGGTCATAGAGGTCATAACAAATGGTATAGAGTTTTAATGAATTTCAAAAAACATGATGAAAAATGAACATAAAAACATCATAAGACATTGTTTGACCATTGAAATGTTAATTACAATAGTATGGTACATAATATACATATACAACTTTGTACTCGACGCGTTTCGCGAGCTCCGCTCGCTTCCTCAGGAGTTGGTGTATATGTGAAATATCTAAAAGATAGTAGGTATCAGTAAAATATGACATTCAATGGTAATTATGGTCAAAAAAGAAGTATGTGGCTTCATAGAAGCCTCCCATACTTACATATGGTCAAATGGTCCATAGGACTGACTTGCAAAAGCAGCAGCAGAAAATCCTCCACACGGGAGCTGAAGAGGCGTAGCCCGCAGCAACCAGAGCAGGGGCCCAGCACAGGGCGGACATGGCAAGGAAGAGGATTGGAGTGTGGTGTATCCTGAGATGTCCAATTAACCACCTGGGTCATATTAGCTGTAATAAGATTATATATGTATCTATGTCAAAATAGAGTTTCATAATGACTTGGGATTATAAATAGTCTAATCTTACTAATATATGAAGGGGACCTCTGAGAAGGTGAGCATGGATACAAATCAGGAAAGAGAAAGAAGAAATGAAAAAAATGAAAAAAGTGTGGAGAGTGCAAGTATGGGAAAAGAGAGATTGAAAAGAGAATGGTGTTACCTGGTGTGTCTCATTAACCACTTGACGACCGCCTCACGCCGATGTACGTCGGCAAGGTGGCACGGACAGGCAAAATCACGTACAGTGTACGTGATTTGCTTTCCGCGGGTGGGGGGTCCGATCGGTCCCCCCCCCGGTGCCCGAGGCGGTCGCCATTTCTTCCCGGGCGATGAAAGGTCAGGGGGAGGCCATCCATTGTTGGCCACCCCCTCCCGATCACTCCCGGCGAATGAAAATGCTTCCTTTCCCTCTGTAATGTAAACAGAGGGAAAGGAAGTGATGTCATCTCTCCTCGAGCCGGTCTTTTCGTCGCCGCGCCGAGGAGAGAAGACATCAAGTAAGTCTGCACAACACTACACATTCAGTAGAACACGCCAGGCACACTTGTCACCCCCCATCACCCCCCGATCACCCCCTGATCACCCCCCTGTACCCCCTGTCACTCTGACACCAATAGCATTTTTTTTTTTTTTTGCATTGGTGTCAGTTTGTGTCAGTTAAAAGTTTTAGGGCAGTTAGGTTAGCCCCCTTTAGGTCTAGGGTACCCCCCCTTAGGTCCAGGGTACCCCCCGTCACCAGTGTCGCTAAGCGATCGTTTTTCTGATCGCTGTATTAGTGACACAGGTGACGCTAGTTAGGGAGGTAAGTATATAGGTTCGCTGTCAGTGTTTTATAGCGACAGGGACCCCCATATACTACCTGCTAAAGGTTTTAACCCCCTGATTGCCCCCTAGTTAACCCTTTCACCAGCGATCACCGTATAAGTGTTACGGGTGACGCTGGTTAGCTAGTTTGTTTTTTGTAGTTTATTACAGTTTATTACAGTTTATTATAGTTTTAGGGCACCCGCCGTTTATTACCCTATAAAGGTTTAACCCCCTAATTGCCCGGCGGTGATAGAAGTTAAGTTTTTAGGATCAGATAAGGTCTGCGTCGCCCCAGGCAGCGTCAGGTTAGCGCCAGTACAGCTAAAACCCGTGCACGCAGCATACACCTCCCTTAGTGCTATAGTATCTGAGCGGATCGATATCTGATCCGATCAGATCTATACTCCCCAGCAGTTTAGGGTTCCCTGAAACGCAGTGTTAGCGGGATCAGCCCAGATACCTGCTAGCACCTGCGTTTTGCTCCTCGGCCCAGCCCTGCCCAGCCCACCCAAGTGCAGTATCGATCGATAACTGACACTTACAAAACACTAAGCACACATAACTGCAGCGTTCGCAGAGTCAGGCCTGATCCCTGCGATCGCTAACAGTTTTTTGGTAGCGTTTTGATACAGTCGCCAACAGTCAGGAGCTTTTTTGCCTGTGAGTCTCACTAGTGTACCCCTAAATTTAGAGCCCAAAATGGCAAATAGAAGGTACACTAGTGAAGAGGCCTACAGGATTCTGAGTATGACAGATAGTGAAGAGGAAGTCACTCATCTGTCAAGTTCAGGCTCAGAATACGAACCTGTAGAGGACAGCGGCTCCATGACAGATAGCTCTGACGACAGAGTTGTGGTCCCTGCTAGGGTCAGGCGTACCAGACCCCGAACTTATGCTGTCCTTGAAGTGCAAGAACCGCAGGACTCTCGTATGGAGCAGAGAAGTACTAGCGCCGCTATTCCTTCTGGTGAACTGGCAAGCACCAGCGGCCTAGTACACCCTGGTCGTACATCCAGCACTGCAGTATCACGTGGTGACGTGGCGAGTCCCATAAGTGCAGTTCAAGCTGGCGAGGTGGCAAGCAGTAGTAGTGTCCCGCTGCCACCAAGAAGACAAAGACAGGCCCGTCGTGCCCATAGTGTCCTTCCTGCTGCATTGGCCAATCCGAATTGGGAACCTTCCACTTCTGCAGCACCCGTACTTCCCCCTTTCACTGGCCAACCCGGAATTCAGGTGGAAACAGTTGACTTTATGCCACTGGATTTTTATTCACTGTTTTTCACCGAAGATCTCTATAGATCTATTGTGGACCAAAGCAATTTGTACGCTGGTCAACACATCGCCGCTAATCCCCAGTCCTCCCTTGCCAGAGATTGGAGACCAATTACGGTCTCCGAATTTAAGACCTTTCTGGGCCTTTCCCTCCTCATGGGGTTGAATAAAAAGAGTAAGTTGCGGTCATATTGGTCCACTGACCCAATTTACCATTCACCCTTGTTCTCTGCTTCCATGGCCAGGGCACGATACGAGCAGATTTTGCGGTTCATGCACTTCAACGACAATGAACTCTGTCGTCCTCGTGGAGACCCTGCATACGATCGGCTCTACAAAATTCGGCCCCTCGTAAACCACTTCAACCAACGTTTTGCAGACTTGTTTACCCCCCATCAAGTTGTCTGCGTTGATGAGTCCCTTATTAAGTTTTCTGGCCGCTTGTCATTCAAACAGTACCTTCCCAGCAAGCGTGCCAGATACGGGGTCAAGATGTATAAGCTCTGTGACAGGGCCACAGGCTATACATGTAGATTTATGGTTTACGAGGGAAGAGATAGTCACGTAGAGCCGACAAACTGCCCTGACTACATAGGAAGCGCTGGCAAGATAGTGTGGGACTTGGTGTCACCCTTATTCGGAAAGGGGTACCACTTGTACGTGGACAATTATTATACGAGTGTGCCACTTTTTAGTCACTTGTTTGATCAGCAGATTGGAGCATGTGGCACCGTGCGACCTAATCGCCGGGGCTTTCCCCAGCGGCTTGTAGATTCCCGTCTTAGGCTGGGGGAGAGAGCCTGCTTGAAGTATAATAATTTGCTCGCTATGAAGTGGAGGGATAAGAAGAATGTTTTCGTTCTCACCTCCCTTCATGCAGACACGACGACCCAAATTTCTACGGCGACTGGTGTTGTGGAGAAACCCCTCTGTGTCCACGAATACAACCTTAATATGGGAGGGGTGGACCTCAACGACCAGTTGTTGGCGCCGTACTTAGTTGCCCGTAAGGCCAGACGCTGGTACAAAAAAGTGTCTGTATACTTATTTCAATTGGCTTTGCTGAATGCTCATGTGCTATACAGAGCTTCAGGACAGACTGGATCCTTCCTTAAATTCCAGGAAGAGATCGTCAGAGCCCTTCTGTTTCCAAACGGTGCTCTACCTCACCTTCCCCAACCAAATGCAGTAGGCCGGCTGCATGAGCGGCATTTTCTTTATGCCATCCCGAGTACCCCTACCCAACGAGCCCCCCAAAAAAGATGTCGTGTCTGCAGCAAGCGCGGATTTAGGCGTGACACCCGGACTTATTGTCCCCTCTGTCCTGGCAATCCTGGTCTTTGCATGGGTGAATGCTTTGAACGCTACCATACATTAGTTGAGTATTAGCGTAGGGTTCAGCACTGCACAGACTAGGCACACTAACACAGGGTCTCCCAAGATGCCATTGCATTTTGAGAGACCCAAACCTGGAACAAAAGTTACAAAAGTTAAAAGTTACTAAAAAAAAGTGTAAAAAAATAAAATTAAAAAAAATTAAAAAAAATAAAAACACAAAAAAAAATATAAAATAAAAAAACCAAAAATAGTTGTTGTTTTATTGTTCTCTCTCTCTCTATTCTCTCTCTATTGTTCTTCTCTTTTTTACTCTATTCTATTCTGCAATGTTTTATTGTTATTATGTTTTACCATGTTTCCTTTTCAGATTTTGCATACTTTACCGTTTACTGTGTTTTGTTGGTAACCATTTTATTGTTTTCAGGTACGCCATTCAGTTGCAGCGCGGATTTATTTATCTTGACAGCAACAGCGTTTGCTCCCACGATATATAAAGCCGTGACTCCAACGCTGTCGGAGGTGATTTCACCACCACAGTTACATACTTCAGCATATATGCCGAAGCGTGGGGGCAGAAGTGGGTGGAGGAGCGATTTGCTCCTGCCTTTTGCGGGAGGATGCCCCCATGCTTCGGCATATATATATATTTTAGGCACAGGTTGCGTTAAATGTTTTATTTTTTACTATTTTTTTTTTGTATTTGCTTTGCAGGTATGGTAAGTCTTACTGTTATACTGTAATGTTGCTTTGTTTTATTGTTAACCATCATTTGCTTAGCAGGTACGCCATTCAGTTGCAGCGCGGATTTATTTATCTTGACAGCAACAGCGTTTGCTCCCACGATATATAAAGCCGTGACTCCAACGCTGTCGGAGGTGATTTCACCACCACAGTTACATACTTCAGCATATATGCCGAAGCAGGGGGGCAGCAGTGGGTGGAGGAGCAATTTGCTCCTGCCTTTTGCGGGAGGATGCCCCCATGCTTCGGCATATATATATTTTAGGCACAGGTTGCGTTAAATGTTTTATTTTTTACTATGTTTTTTTTTTTGTATTTGCTTTGCAGGTATGGTAAGTCTTACTGTTATACTGTAATATTACTTTGTTTTATTGTTAACCATCATTTGCTTAGCAGGTACGCCATTCAGTTGCAGCGCGGATTTATTTATCTTGACAGCAACAGCGTTTGCTCCCACGATATATAAAGCCGTGACTCCAGCGCTGTCGGAGGTGATTTCACCACCACAGTTACATACTTCAGCATATATGCCGAAGCGTGGGGGCAGCAGTGGGTGGAGGAGCAATTTGCTCCTGCCTTTTGCGGGAGGATGCCCCCATGCTTCGGCATATATAAATGGTGCATGTATGCCCATCATTAGAAGTGGGTGGATGAAGGGAGGTATTCTAATGGTGGGCATACCCACCGATCAATATCTTTTTTTCGTTCAGCCCACAGGCTGCATGAAAAAAAAGTTTACAATATATGCCTAACAAGGACCAGCAACGTACTGGTATGTTGCTGGACTTTGAGTGGTTATACCAGAATGATGCCTGCAGGTTTAGGTATCATCTTGGTATAATTCTTTTCAGCCAGCGGTCGGCTTTCATGTAAAAGCAATCCTAGCGGCTAATTAGCCTCTAGACTGCTTTTGCAAGCAGTGGGAGGGAATGCCCCCCCTCCCCCACCGTCTTCCATGTTTTTCTCTGGCTTTCCTGTCCCAACAGGGAACCTGAAAATGCAGCCGGTGATTCAGCCAGCTGACCATAGAGCTGATCAGAGACCAGAATGGCTCCAAACATCTCTATGGCCTAAGAAACCGGAAGCTACGAGCATTTCATGACTTAGATTTCGCCGAATGTAAACAGCGCCATTGGGAAATTGGAAAAGCATTTTATCACACCGATCTTGGTGTGGTCAGATGCTTTGAGGGCAGAGGAGAGATCTAGGGTCTAATAGAGCCCAATTTTTTAAAAAAGAGTACCTGTCACTACCTATTGCTATCATAGGGGATATTTACATTCCCTGAGATAACAATAAAATTAATTAAAAAAAAATAAAAATGAAAGGAACAGTTTAAAAATAAGATAAAAAAGCAAAAAAATAATAAAGAAAAAAAAAAAAAAAAAAAAAGCACCCCTGTCCCCCCCTGCTCTCGCGCAAAGGCGAACGCAAGCGTCGGTCTGGCGTCAAATGTAAACAGCAATTGCACCATGCATGTGAGGTATCACCGCGAAGGACAGAACGAGGGCAGTAATTTTAGCAGTAGACCTCCTCTGTAAATCTAAAGTGGTAACCTGTAAAGGCTTTTAAAGTCTTTTAAAAATGTATTTATTTTGTCGCCGCTGCGCGTTTGTGCGCAATTTTAAAGCATGTCATGTTTGGTATCCATGTACTCGGCCTAAGATTATCTTTTTTATTTCATCAAACATTTGGGCAATATAGTGTGTTTTAGTGCATTAAAATTTAAAAAAGTGTGTTTTTTCCCCAAAAAATGCGTTTGAAAAATCGCTGCGCAAATACTGTGTGAAAAAAAAATATGAAACACCCACCATTTTAATCTGTAGGGCATTTGCTTTAAAAAAAATATATAATGTTTGGGGGTTCAAAGTAATTTTCTTGCAAAAAAAAATTATTTTTTTC
The DNA here is from genome assembly GCA_037952835.1 of Lithobates septentrionalis. Classification (NCBI taxonomy): domain Eukaryota; kingdom Metazoa; phylum Chordata; class Amphibia; order Anura; family Ranidae; genus Lithobates; species Lithobates septentrionalis. Next base: position 1,125,370 of record JBBDGP010002447.1, read on the forward strand.
ATGTAATCAAAAAGTGTCAGAAAGGGCTTTGTCTTCAAGTGGTTAGAAGAGTGGGTGATGTGTGACATAAGCTTCTAAATGTTGTGCATAAAATGCCAGGACAGTTCAAACCCCCCCCCAAATGACCCCATTTTGGAAAGTAGACACCCCAAGCTATTTGCTGAGAGGCATGTCGAGTCCATGGAATATTTTATATTGTGACACAAGTTGCGGGAAAGAGACAAATCTTTTTTTTTTTTTTTTTTTTTTTGCACAAAGATGTCACTAAATGATATATTGCTCAAACATGCCATGGGAATATGTGAAATTATACCCCAAAATACATTCTGTTGCTTCTCCTGAGTATGGGGATACCACATGTGTGGGACTTTTTGGGAGCCTAGCCGCGCACGGGACCCCGAAAACCAAGCCCCGCCTTCAGGCTTTCTAAGGGCGTAAATTTTTGATTTCACTCTTCACTGCCTAGCACAGTTTCGGAGGCCATGGAATGCCCAGATGGCACAACCCCCCCCCAAATGACCCCATTTTGGAAAATAGACACCCCAAGCTATTTGCTGAGAGGTATAGTGAGTATTTTGCAGACCTCACTTTTTGTCACAAACTTTCGAAAATTGAAAAAAGAAAAAAAAAATACATTTTTCTTGTCTTTCTTCATTTTCAAAAACAAATGAGAGCTGCAAAATACTCACCATGCCTCTCAGCAAATAGCTTGGGGTGTCTACTTTCCAAAATGGGGTCATTTGGGGGGGGTTTTTGCCATCTTGGCATTTTATGGCCTTCAAAACTGTGATAGGTAGTGAGGAGTGGAATCACAACTTAACGCCCTTAGAAATCCTGAAGCCGGTGCTTGGTTTTCGGGGCCCCGTATGCGGCTAGGCTCCCAAAAAGTCCCACACATGTGGTATCCCCATACTCAGGAGAAGCAGCAGAATATATTTTGGGGTGTAATTCCACATATGCCCATGGCATGTTTGAGCAATATATCATTTAGTGACAACTTTGTGCAAAAAAAAAAAAAAAAAAAAAAAATTGTCACTTTCCCGCAACTTGTGTCAAAAAATAAAATATTCCATGGACTCAACATGCCTCTCAGCAATTACCTTGGGGTGTCTACTTTCCAAAATGGGGTCATTTGGGGGGGTTTTGTGCCATCTTGGCATTTTATGGCCTTCAAAACTGTGATAGGTAGTGAGGAGTCAAATCACAACATTATGCCCTTAGAAATCCTGAAGGCGGTGCTTGGTTTTCGGGGCCCCGTATGCGGCTAGGCTCCCAAAAAGTCCCACACATGTGGTATCCCCATACTCAGGAGAAGCAGCTAAATGTATTTTGGGGTGCAATTCCACATATGCCCATGGCCTGTGTGAGAAATATATCATTTAGTGACAACTTTGTGCAAAAAAAAAAAAAATTGTCACTTTCCCGCAACTTGTGTCAAAAAAGAAAGTATTCCATGGACTCAACATGCCTCTCAGCAAATAGCTTGGAGTGTCTACTTTCCAAAATGGGGTCATTTGGGGGGTTTTGTGCCATCTGGGCATTTTATGGCCTTCAAAACTGTGATAGGTAGTGAGGAATGAAATCAAAAATTTATGACCTGAGAAATCCTGAAGGCGGTGATTGGTTTTCGGGGCCCCGTACGCGGCTAGGCTCCCAAAAAGTCCTAAACATGTGGTATCCCCATACTCAGGAGAAGCAGCAGAATGTATTTTGGGGTGTAATTCCACATATGCCCATGGCATGTTTGAGCAATATATCATTTAGTGACAACTTTGTGCAAAAAAAAAAAAAAAAAAGTGTTACTTTCCCGCAACTTGTGTCAAAATATAAAATATTCCATGGACTCAACATGCCTCTCAGCAAATAGTTTGGGGTGTCTACTTTCCAAAATGGGGTCATTTGGGGGGGTTTTGTGCCATCTTGGCATTTTATGGCCTTCAAAACTGTGATAGGTAGTGAGGAGTCAAATCACAACATTATGCCCTTAGAAATCCTGAAGGCGGTGCTTCGTTTTCGGGGCCCCGTATGCGGCTAGGCTCCCAAAAAGTCCCACACATGTGGTATCCCCATACTCAGGAGAAGCAGCTAAATGTATTTTGGGGTGTAATTCCACATATGCCCATGGCATGTTTGAGCAATATATCATTTAGTGACAACTTTGTGCAAAAAAAAAAAAAAAAAAATTGTCACTTTCCCGCAACTTGTGTCAAAAAATAAAATATTCCATGGACTCAACATGCCTCTCAGCAATTACCTTGGGGTGTCTACTTTCCAAAATGGGGTCATTTGGGGGGGTTTTGTGCCATCTTGGCATTTTATGGCCTTCAAAACTGTGATAGGTAGTGAGGAGTCAAATCACAACATTATGCCCTTAGAAATCCTGAAGGCGGTGCTTGGTTTTCGGGGCCCCGTATGCGGCTAGGCTCCCAAAAAGTCCCACACATGTGGTATCCCCATACTCAGGAGAAGCAGCTAAATGTATTTTGGGGTGCAATTCCACATATGCCCATGGCCTGTGTGAGAAATATATCATTTAGTGACAACTTTGTGCAAAAAAAAAAAAAATTGTCACTTTCCCGCAACTTGTGTCAAAAAAGAAAGTATTCCATGGACTCAACATGCCTCTCAGCAAATAGCTTGGAGTGTCTACTTTCCAAAATGGGGTCATTTGGGGGGTTTTGTGCCATCTGGGCATTTTATGGCCTTCAAAACTGTGATAGGTAGTGAGGAATGAAATCAAAAATTTATGACCTGAGAAATCCTGAAGGCGGTGATTGGTTTTCGGGGCCCCGTACGCGGCTAGGCTCCCAAAAAGTCCTAAACATGTGGTATCCCCATACTCAGGAGAAGCAGCAGAATGTATTTTGGGGTGTAATTCCACATATGCCCATGGCATGTTTGAGCAATATATCATTTAGTGACAACTTTGTGCAAAAAAAAAAAAAAAAAAAAGTGTTACTTTCCCGCAACTTGTGTCAAAATATAAAATATTCCATGGACTCAACATGCCTCTCAGCAAATAGTTTGGGGTGTCTACTTTCCAAAATGGGGTCATTTGGGGGGGTTTTGTGCCATCTTGGCATTTTATGGCCTTCAAAACTGTGATAGGTAGTGAGGAGTCAAATCACAACATTATGCCCTTAGAAATCCTGAAGGCGGTGCTTGGTTTTCGGGGCCCCGTATGCGGCTAGGCTCCCAAAAAGTCCCACACATGTGGTATCCCCATACTCAGGAGAAGCAGCTAAATGTATTTTGGGGTGCAATTCCACATATGCCCATGGCCTGTGTGAGAAATATATCATTTAGTGACAACTTTGTGCAAAAAAAAAAAAAAATTGTCACTTTCCCGCAACTTGTGTCAAAAAAGAAAGTATTCCATGGACTCAACATGCCTCTCAGCAAATAGCTTGGAGTGTCTACTTTCCAAAATGGGGTCATTTGGGGGGGGTTTTGTGCCATCTGGGCATTTTATGGCCTTCAAAACTGTGATAGGTAGTGAGGAATGAAATCAAAAATTTATGCCCTTAGAAATCCTGAAGGCGGTGATTGGTTTTCGGGGCCCCGTACGTGGCTAGGCTCCCAAAAAGTCCCACACATGTGGTATCCCCATACTCAGGAGAAGCAGCTGAATGTATTTTGGGGTGCAATTCCACATAGGCCCATGGCCTGTGTGAGCAATATATCATTTAGTGACAACTTTTTGTAAATATTTTTTTTTTTTTTTGTCATTATTCAATCACTTGGGACAAAAAAAATAAATATTCAATGGGTTCAACATGCCTCTCAGCAATTTCCTTGGGGTGTCTACTTTCCAAAATGGGGTCATTTGGGGGGGTTTTGTACTGCCCTGCCATTTTAGCACCTCATGAAATGACATAGGCAGTCATAAACTAAAAGCTGTGTAAATTCCAGAAAATGTACCCTAGTTTGTAGACGCTATAACTTTTGCGCAAACCAATAAATATACGCTTATTAACTTTTTTTTTACGAAAGACATGTGGCCGAATACATTTTGGCCTAAATGTATGACTAAAATTGAGTTTATTGGATTTTTTTTATAACAAAAAGTAGAAAATATCATTTTTTTTCAAAATTTTCGGTCTTTTTCCGTTTATAGCGCAAAAAATAAAAACGGCAGAGGTGATCAAATACCATCAAAAGAAAGCTCTATTTGTGGGAAGAAAAGGACGCAAATTTCGTTTGGGTACAGCATTGCATGACCGCGCAATTAGCAGTTAAAGCGACGCAGTGCCAAATTGGAAAAAGACCTCTGGTCCTTAGGCAGCATAAAGGTCCGGGGCTCAAGTGGTTAAGCATATGCAGTAAGAACAACATTGGTAGTAAAGTATAATAGATCTAGAAGTAATCACCATAATGGCAAATTAAAAGAGTATAAAGATGTATGTATCGTTCTAATGTCCATGTTGTGTACTGAAATGAAAACCAAAAAAACCATGGTAGATTTAAGAGTGAAGGAGAAATCCAGTAAGTTTTACCAACAACAGTGCCTATACACACGACGATTTCATCGTTCCGATCCTTGTTTCCACAGAGTCAAACATCTTCTGATGGTGTTCACATATGACTCTACTTTTCTATTTTCTCCCTTCATGTCTCCATAGACCATTGCATTTCTGGATATAGAGACACACATACCGGATATTATAGTTGTGTCTCTCTATGTGTTTCCACTTTATTGCTTGCCATTTAAACCCCTAATAGGTCGATGTTATCATATCCTCCCTATTATTATTTTCAAATTTTACTATCATGTTCAAGGGGAAGTGGTTTCACTTCCTTTTCACCTATACGGGGATGTTTGTAGTTCCACCGCTGAATAGTATGACTGACTTCATGTTTATTTGAACACGCTTCAACACTCTAAATATTTTAAATGACATTCCTTTTGACTAATATGAATATTAATGCGGTTCAACTGCTGGTCAGAGTATCTAATTTCATGTCGAACCTAATGCTTTTTAACACTCTAGACACCCTTAATAAATTTCACTATAGTTTGACATAGCGACAAAAAGGTTTGATAAATATTAATAAAAACATCAATATAAGCTAAATTAACAAACAAAAATAAAACTACTCATATGATAAATAAAATATCAATGGAAACAGATTAAATTTTTCATGACATGAATTAATCTGTGAGAGTTCCCCCCCTTTACTTTCCCTGCCATCTTTCACTCTGGGAATCCGCCATCAAGTTTGGTTCTTTTTTACTTTTTATTAAACTTCTTATCCCTCCTCCTGGAAATTTATTACCAAATTTGACAAATAATTTTTAGCGAGCATTCCCTTGATTGATGGTTTAGACTTAGTACTACACATTAATTTCTATAGACCTTTCAGATGGTTCTTCATTCAGCCAATATGTATATGGTAGCTGAAATATGCCTTTTTTACTCTCTATAGACAATTGTAGTCCTAATGAGCAAGATCTTTATGTGTATGTGTGTGCAGGAGTTCTTTGACATAGAAGCCGATTTGTTTCAGCTGAAATGAACCTTCCCACACCCACACCCACACCCATATATACACACACTTGCACATACGCACAGCTCTGTGCGTGTCAATTTTTTTGTAACATTTTGTAATGTAGGTTTCAAACTAAATATGATTTAGTTTTGTCATGAACATAGTCTTATATCCCATTAAATGTTTTTTTCTTATCACAGCACTATCGCTTTTCGGTAGAAGCTCTTCACGTTATATTTTGTTTCTTCTTGATTTTGTTTGTTTAGAAGAAATGCTTTATTCTCAGAAACTACGAAAAGTTGTTATTGTATGTTAACAAGATACTGGAGTAAACATAAACAACAAATGTATATTTAAAAAGAACTTTTTGATACAATTATAGAACTTTTACTATAAATAGCGGAGACATGTATCCACTGACTGTTTTCTCTGTGTATTTTCCTTCCCTTTCCTTTTTACGTGATCAGGTACTCTTTACAACACAAATGATATTAAAAATAATGTCAATTTTACGTACCTTCATATGCGGTCTAGCCACAAATGTCATTTATCACATCTATCACGTACACAAGCCTAGCTCTTGATTTCTTTAAATACACACCACCATTTATTTCATTCTAGTTTATTCTCATTTATCTTGTTATTTTATTCATTCATGACACTAATAAAATTCATATAAAATTCCTTTTATCACCTGTTACAATAAATTTATGTTTGTATCACTACATTTACACCCATTCTATGGTCTCTTCACTCATAATTGACTTCAGCATTCATTACAATTATATTTTGGAATTTTTATTTCAAATTTTTTATATAATATATTTTATTACTCTTATTCACAAATAATTTTTATGCACTTTTTTACAGTAAACATTTTTGACACCTTCACATTTATCTCTTCTGCTCACACATATACACTTTATATGCATAGTGACTTTCAAGATTTAAATGCTCACTCACACTCACATTCCCCACAGCTGAATTTCAGCTACTTTGTGTTGTTGCATTGATTACTTGGTCACGTGATCAATAATAGTTAGTATATATGTGGTCTGATTTTCTATTATCATTAGCTATGAGTAAGCACTTGGACAAGTGTGAAACGCGTTAGCCTATGATCTGTACACTCTGTCTATGATGTCCTGTATCTGATGTGTTCCTGATTTTAAAATAAAGAAACTTGGATTATTACTTCCTGGAGTGCGACTGTCCAGATCTTCTCGTTTGCATATTATCCCGGCACCATGGTTGTTATGGTGTCAGGATGATTGAAGTACAATATTTCTATTATTACATTGTAATATAAAATGAAATCATTCAACTCACCATAATGCTGAATCAGTGGTATCCCTGAGCGTGCCACCTGCCACGTCGCCTGCCACCAGCCATCCGTCCTTGCATCAGGTGTCCCAGCAGAGTCCATCCTTGCATCAGATGTCCCCAGCGGAGCCCCCCTTACATCATATGTCCCCAGCGGAGCCCCCCTTACATCAGATGTCCCCAGCGGAGCCCCCCTTACATCAGGTGTCCCCAGCGGAGCCCCCCTTACATCAGGTGTCCCCAGCGGAGCCCCCCTTACATCAGGTGTCTCCAGCTGTGCCCCCCTTACATCAGATGTCCCCAGCGGAGCCCCCCCTTACCACAGATGTCCCCAGCGGAGCCCCCCTTACATCAGATGTCCCCAGCGGAGCCCCCCTTACATCAGGTGTCCCCAGCGGAGCCCCCCTTACATCAGGTGTCCCGAGCAGAGACCCCCTTACATCAGGTGTCCCCAGTGGAGCCCCCCTTACATCAGATGTCTCCAGCTGTGCCACCCTTACATCAGATGTCCCCAGTGGAGCCCCCCCTTACATCAGATGTCCCCAGCGGAGCCCCCCTTACATCAGATGTCCCCAGCGGAGCCCCCCTTACATCAGGTGTCCCCAGCGGAGCCGATCCTTACATCAGATGTCCCCAGCGGAGCCCCCCCTTACATCAGGTGTCCCCAGCGGAGCCCCCCTTACATCAGGTGTCCCCAGCGGAGCCCCCCTTACATCAGGTGTCCCCAGCGGAGCCCCCCCTTACATCAGATGTCCCCAGCAGAGCCCCCACTCACATCAGGAGTCCCCAGTGGAGCCCCCCTCATACCAGGAGTCCCCAGCGGAGCCCCCCTCACATCAGGAGTCCCCAGCGGAGCCCCCCCTCACATCAGGAGTCCCCAGCGGAGCCCCCCTCACATCAGGAGTCCCCAGCGGAGCCCCCCCTCACATCAGGAGTCCCCAGCGGAGCCCCCCCTCACATCAGGAGTCCCCAGCGGAGCCCCCCCTCACATCAGGAGTCCCCAGCGGAGCCCCCCCTCACATCAGGAGTCCCCAGCGGAGCCCCCCTCACATCAGAAGTCCCCAGTGGAGCCCCCCTCACATCAGGAGTCCCCAGCGGAGGGGGGACAGCAATAAAAACTTGACAGGGGTTGTAATCCATCTTCACTCCAAAATCAATAGAAAAAAAAAAAGTTTGTCCTAGTTAAACATTTACAATCCTTTAACAATTTGGTATGGTCCATTTCAAGTGAACAAGTTGGTTCACTAACTATAGAGTAAAAAATAGAAGGGGCACAGAGAGCAGACAGTGATGGGAAGGATTTGGGTTTGGTGTCACTTTAAGTTCCACTAAAAGGAGTTTGAGATTTACAGAAGTAGAAGCTGGCTGACCTCACGCTGACAGCAGATGGTGAGTGGGTGGCATCCCTGGGTATCAGGTGAGGGCTCGGGTCCCTGGGGCAGCCACAATGCTCTTCACTTGGTTTCTGAAGCATTTTGTGATTGGGGTGCAGTGGCGGCCCGTTCATTAGGGGCGCACCCCCTGTCCATGCGTCCAGCCCCCTGATCTACATACAGGGCGCTAGACCATGGATTCCAATAAGGGGGGGGGGGTGTTTTTTTTCTTTAAGCACCTGATTAGAGCCAGAGGCTCTAATAGGCTTCAAAAAAGGGTGGGCTTGTGGCGCAGAGAACTGCGCTCCGAGCCCACCCAATTGTGTGATAATGGCAAATGAATATTCGCTATTCTCACGCTGATTCTCCTCCCGGCCAATCAGGAAGCGGGTCGTGAGACCTGTTTACCGATTGGCCAAAAGGGGGTAAGGAGGGAGGAGACACGCAGCTGGGGGAGAAGCAAGGGGAAGACTGACGGACCCTCCAGCCGCTACTCCAGAGATGGACCACCATCCAGCACTCCCTGTCTCAAGGACAGGAGATCGGAGTCTGGGCAGGACAGAGGTAAGAAAACCGTCCGTCTCCCGCGGCGGAGGGTGTTTCCAGCGTTGGTTTGCCCCCCCAAATTATCAAGCACCAGCCGACACTGTTGGGGTGTAAGGGCTCCTGTGCCTCAGACTGTGGGGGGTGCCAGACTTGAAAACCCTGGGTGATTCTCTGTGAACCTCTCAATATATCGGCTATGTGTCCTTCAATGAAGATAATGCATTTTTACATCTGTCTGTGTTACTGCGAGGGAGATTTGTCCTCACTTCCTGTCGTAGGGACATTCTTTTTACCAGACAGAAAGTGAAAGAATCTCTCTAATGCCGCATACACATGAGCGAACTTTCCAGGATACTTGGTCCGGCGGACCAGAGTCCGCCGCACAATCCGATCGTGTGTAGGCTCCCGCTGACTCTTTTTTCCCAAAAGTCCACCCGACCTAGATTTGAAGCATGTTTCAAATCTTTCCGTCGTAAGTCCGCCGGACTCAGTTCCTGACGGAAAGCCCGTTCGTCTGTATACTGGTCCGACGGACCAGATACGACGCAAGGGCAGGGTACTGCATCTCGCGCTCGCTGCAATAGGAAAAACAAATTTTCCTATTGCGGCGAGCGCAGGGCATACCAGGCCCTTAGGTCTGGTATGGATTTTAAGGGGAACCCCCTACGACGAAAAAACGGCTTGGGGTCCCCCCCAAAATCCATACCAGACCCCGATCCGAGCACGCAGCCGGGCCGGTCAGGAAAGGGGGTGGGGACGAACGAGCACCCCCCCCTCCTGAACCGTACCAGGCCGCATGCCCTCAACATGAGGGGTGGGTGCTTTGGGGAGGGGGCGCCCTGCGGGGCCCCCCCACCACAAAGCACCTTGTCCCCATGTTGATGAGGACAAGGACCTCTTCCCGACAACCCTGGCCGTTGGTTGTCGGGGTCTGCGGGCGGGGGCTTATAATAAGAGGGCCCCCAGATCCCGGCCCCCCACCCTATGTGAATGAGTATGGGGTACATGGTACCCCTACCCATTTACCTAGGGAAAAAGTGTTAATAATAAAACAAACTACACAGGTTTTTAAACTAATTTATTAGACAGCTCCGGGGGGTCTTCTTCCGGCTTCGGGGGTCCCTCCGGTTCCTCTTCTCCCGGCGTCCGGTTGGTTCTTCTCCGCTCTCTCTCTGGCCTCTTCTCCCGGTGTTCCAGTTCTTCTGCCGGCTCCTCCGCTATCTTCATGCCGCTCATCCCGCTTTTGTTAGCGGGGGCCCAGACTTCTAGCTTCTGGGCTTCTTCTCTTCTTCCGATGTTGACACGACGGTCTCTCCGGCTGGAATGCTCTCTGAGCGCTCCGATGTGACTTATATAGGCGGAGACCCCGCTCCTTTATGCCGTCACAGTCCCTGGACATGCTGGGACTGTGACGGTTTAGGGGGGCGTGGTCAACATCACCGGTGACCACGCCCCCCTAAGGGGTCTCCGCCTATATAAGTCACATCGGAGCGCTCAGAGAGCATTCCAGCCGGAGAGACCGTCGTGTCAACATCGGAAGAAGCCAAGAAGCCCAGAAGCCCAGGCCCCCGCTAATAAAAGAGCGGCATGAAGATAGCGGAGGAGCCGGCAGAAGAACTGGAACACCAGGAGAAGAGGCCAGAGAGAGCGGAGAACCAACTGGACGCCGGGAGAAGAGGAACCGGAGGGACCCCCGAAGTCGGAAGAAGACCCCCCCCGGAGCGGTCTAATAAATTACTTTAAAAACCCGTGTAGTGTGTTTTATTATTGACACTTTTTCCCTAGGTAAATGGGTAGGGGTACCATGTACCCCATACTCATTCACATAGGGTGGGGGCCGGGATCTGGGGGCCCTCTTATTATAGGGGGCTCCCGGATTCCGATAAGCCCCCCGCCCGCAGACCCCGACAACCAACGGCCAGGGTTGTCGGGAAGAGGCCCTTGTCCTCATCAACATGGGGACAAGGTGCTTTGTGGTGGGGGGGCCCGCAGGGCGCCCCCTCCCCCAAAGCACCCACCCCCCATGTTGAGGGCATGCGGCCTGGTATGGTTCAGGAGGGGGGGCGCTGGTTCATCCCCACCCCATTTCCTGACTGGCCGGGCTGCGTACTCGCATCGGGGTCTGGTATGGATTTTGGGGGGTACCCCACGCCGTTTTTTCGGCGTAGGGGGTTCCCCTTAAAATCCATACCAGACCTAAGGGCCTGGTATGCCCCGTGACGGGGCTCGCAAGGTGTCAATCTTGCCGATAAAAGCGGCGAGATTCACTTCCTTTTCTAGTCCCGTCGTACCCGAGTCACGTTCAAAATGAACAAACTTGTCCGTGTGTGGGCAAGTCCATTCATTCTGAAAGTCCGCCGTAACTCCGGCGAAAGTCCGTCGGAAAGACGGGCGGACCTAGCCTGCCGGAAAGTCCGGTCGTGTGTAGGCAAATCCGTCCATTTAGAAAGTCCGGCGGGAAGAACGTCGGACCAAGTCTGCCGGAAAGTCCGCTCGTGTGTACGCGGCATAAGGCGTCTTTCACATTGGCAGTACTACTTACCACCCTCTGAAAAGCAATTTGCGTGGATCGATTTTCAGAAGGCAGTATAGCTGGGGTTTAGGAGGTGTTCAGGGGGGGCTACTGCTGCCTCCTGAACTTTTTTTTATTTTTCTATACTTTTATTTTTAAATTGGCAAATGGTATACATGCGCACTGACAAAAAATTTGTTTGTTTTCGTTTCATTTGTTTTTTTTTGAAAATTTGAAAAACTGAAAATTCGGAAAAACGAATTTCGAATTTCCAAAATTAAAAAATTTAAAAAAAGAAAGAAAATCAGTAAAATTCGAAATACTAACTATTAAATTATAGGTATTGGAATTTCCTTTCAAATTTGGCTGTTTGTGAACGTAACGAATACAAATTTATCTGAAGTTCCGAATTATCTAAAATAATGAATGCCGCATCTAAACAAATGGAATGGAACAAATTACCGGTAAAAATAAATAATAACCACTGTAATTATTCTCACCATAATGACTGTACTAAGTTCTTGTACTGTAATGCTGATTTGTTTAATAAAATTTTTCTGTTAAAAAATAAAATAAATAAATAATAAAAAGGTTTTATTATTATTATTATTATTTTATTATTATTAGATCGTTACGTTCCATTCGTTTTATATACAGCATTCGTTATTTCGGATAATTCGTAACTTCGGATAAATTCATACTCGTTACGCTCACTAACAGCTAAATTTGAAAGGAAATTCCAATACCTATAATTTAATATTCATTATTAGTTATTATTTCAGATTTTCAAATTTTCAGATTTTCATTCTTATTCTTGGATTTTCAAATTTCCTAATTTTCGCAAATATGAAAATTCGGAAATTCGTAATTTCGGAAATTGAAAAATTCAGAAATTTCAGAATTAACGAATTTGTCAAAATTTGTTAAAAAACAAATTCAGAACTTAAGGAATTGCACGTCTAGTAAATGGCAATTCTACATTGCAAGACTTGAAACTGCAAACTGCAGTGTTCAGTTGCGGTGCGACCCCCGAATGAAGCCAATGGGATCGTTTGGCGGGCGGTACTATCTGTTATATACTGCACTCGGAGTTAAAAATGCCACAACATACAGGTGCATGTCAAATATATTGGAATATTATCAAAAAGTTCATTTATTTCAGTAATTCAATTAAAAAAAGTAAAACTTGTATATTTTATCTAGATGCGTTACACGCAGAGTTGATTTATTTCAAGCATTTCTTTAAAAAAAAAAAAAAAAAACATTTTTGATGATTATGACTTACAGATAGTGAAATCCCAAAATTCAGTATCTCAGAAAATTGGAATATTACATAAGACAAATTAAAAAAAGGATTATTAATACAGAAATGTTGGTTTACTGAAAAGTATGTCCATGTACAGTATATTATGCACTCAATACTTGGTTGGGGCTCCTTTTGCATGAATTACTGCATCAATGCGGCATGGTATGGAGGAGATCAGCCTGTGGCACTGCTGAGGTGTTATGGAAGCCCAGGTTGCTTTGATAGCGGCCTTCAGCTCGTCTGCATTGTTGGATCTGGTGTCTCTCATCTTCCTCTTGACAATACCCCACAGATTCTCTATGGGGTTTAGGTCAGGCGAATTTGCTGGCCAATCAAACACAGTGATACCATGATCATTAATAACTTCAATACCGGGCACTTATACACCTTCCTGCCCAGGCCAATGTTCAGCTTTCAGCGCTGTCGCACTTTGAATGTCAATTGCGCGGTCATACAACACTGTACCCAAACTAATTTTTTTTTTCATTTTGTTCCCACAAATAGAGCTTTCTTTTGGTGGCATTTGATCACCTCTGTGGTTTTTATTTTCTGCTAAACAAATAAAAAAAAGACCGAAAATTTAAAAAAAATGTTTTTTTGTTTCTGTTACAAAACTTTGTAAATAAGTAAGTCTTCTCCTTTACTGATGGGGCTGCACTGACGGGCACTGATGAGGTGGCACCAATGAGGTGGCACTGAAAGGCGGCACGGATGGGCACTGATAGGTATGTACACTAATTGATGGTACAGATGGATGCCAATCAGTGCCAAACAATAATGCCTGCCAATCAGTGATGCCCATTGTGGGCACTGATTGGCATCCCTGGTGGTCTAGGGTGGCATACCTGGTGGCGACATCCCTGGTGGTCCTAGTGGCATCCCTGGTGGTCCAGAGTGGGTATTCTGGGGGGCTGCGCTGATAATCAGCGCAGACCCCCCCTGTCAGAGGAGCAGCCGATCGTCTCTCCTCTACTCGCGTCTGACAGACGCGAGTGAGGAAAAGCCGATCAACGGCTCTTCCTGTTTAAACCGCGATCAGCCGTGATTGGACACGGCTGATCACGTGGTAAAGAGTCTCTGTCAGAGACTCTTTACCTAGATCGGTGTTGCGGTGTGTCAGACTGACACACTGCAACGACGATCGGTGCAGGTATTGGTACTTTTGGCAGTATGGGCAGGTGCCAAATCCTGCTGGAAAATGAAATCAGCATCTCCATAAGGCTGGTCAGCAGAGGGAAGCATGAAGTGCTCTAGAATTTCCTGGTAGGGGGCTGCGCTGACTTTGGACTTGATAGAACACAGCGGACCAACACCAGCAGATGACATGGCTCCCCAAATCAACACTGACTGTGAAAACTTCACACTGGACCTCATGCAACTTGGATTCTGTGCCCCTCCAGCCTGTCGGACCTTGATCTTCAAACGAAATGCAAAATTTTCCACAGTCTGTGATGATGCAGTTAGGCCTGGTTCACACTTATGTGTTTTATTTTTTTCCAGTGCTTTTTGCAGAAACACATTACAGTCCATTTAACATAGTTTCCTATGGGACACGTTTACATCTGTGCTTTTTTCAGCCAATCCGTTTTTGAAAATGGTCAGGGACTTTTTTAAAAGCAAAAAGGTGCGTTTTTGGCTCAATAGACGTCAATGGAGAAGCTGCAGAAAAGCATGTAGTGCGTTTTTTGCCACAATTTGTGTATTTTAATCTGCCCAACAACAAATTGGCCAAAAAAACAAAAAACAAAAAAACAAAAGCATTAAAAAAAAAATGCATCAAATGTGGGATAAATGCATGTGTAACGACACAAAACACTGCAAAAGCAGATCAAAAGCAAACTGCATAGGTGTGAACCTTCAAGAGTTCTAATTCTTCCCAACTCTATCTTAAATAAAATAAACTCTGTGGATATGAACATGCTTTAACCGCTTCAGCCCCGGAAGATTTTACTCCCTTCCTGACCAGAGCACTTTTTGCGATTCGGTACTGCGTCGCTTTAACTGACAATTGCGCGCTCGCGCGACGTTGCACCCAAACAAAATTGGCGTCCTTTTTTCCCACAAATAGAGCTTTCTTTTGGTGGCATTTGATCACCTCTGCGGTTTTTATTTTTTGCGCTATAAAAAAAAATGTCAATTTTTGCTATAATAAATATCTCCTTTTTTTTTTTTTTTTGAAAAGCAAATTTTTTCTCAGTTTAGTCCGATATGTATTCTTCTACATATTTTTGGTAATAAAAAAATCGCAATAAGCATATATTTATTGGTTTGCGCAAAAGTTATAGCGTTTACAAAATAGGGGATAGATTTATAACATTTTATTTATTTTTTTTACTAGTAATGGCGGCGATCTGTGATTTTTATCATGACTGCGACATAATGGCGGACACATCGAACAATTTTGACACATTTTTGGGACCATTGGCATTTATACAGCGATCAGTGCTATAAAAATGCATTGATTACTGTAAAAATGTCACTGGCAGGGAAGGGGTTAACACTAGGGGGCGATCAAGGGGTTAACTGTGTGCCCTATGTGTGTGTTCTAACTGAAGGGGGGAGGGGACTTGCTAGGGGAGGAGATAGATCGGTGTTCATACCTTGTATAAACACACAATCTGTCTCTTCTCCCCTCAGAAAACCGGGATCTCTGTGTTTACACACAGAGATCCCGGTTCTCGCCGTGTCACGAGCGATCGCGGGAGCCCGGCGGTCATCAAGATCGCAGGGCACTCGCATCGGCTCCGGGGGCGAGCAGCGGGCGCGCGCCTCTAGTGGCCACCAGAAGAAGCGACGTAACATGACGGCGATTCGCGCAGCCGAGCTATGTTGCCGCAGTACAACTGCGGCGGCTGGTCGGCAAGCGGTTAATGGGCACAGACAAAGACACCTTCATTTTAAAGTGACCCTGTATGAAACAGAATATGGAGGCTGCCATTGCAGACCTTTCCTTGGGAAAAAAAAAAATGCTCCTTTAACGCGATTGTAAAGTCTCGTTTGTGGTTGTTGTTTTTTTTTTATAAACATGTTAGTTTTTCTTACCTCCTCTGTGCAGTTGGTTTTGCACAGAGCAGCCCGGATCCTCCTCTTCTCGGGTTCCTCTTTGCTGCTCCTGGCCCCTCCTTCCTATCGAGTGCCGCCACAGTCAGCAGCTTCCTATGGGGGCACTGGAGCCGAGTCACAGCTCACGGTGTCCATTCAGACACAGAGACCCAGCCCCGCCCCCTCTCTCCCCTGATTGACTGACTTTGATTAACAGCTGCGGGAGCCAATGGCGCAGCCCCTGTGTCTCAGCCAATCAGGAGCAGAGCCCCGGCTGGCTTAGACATTCGTGAGCATCGCTGCAGAGAGAGAAAGGGGCTCAGGTAAGTAATTGGGGGGCGCTGGGGGAAACGGCTAAACACAAAAGTTTTTTTATCCTAATGCATTAAGATTAAAAAAAACCTCCTGCCTTTAACAAATCCTTTAATTCTTTGAAGTCTGCCTCAAAGCCACTATGCAGCAAATCAAAACTCCAGATCTGCATACAAGTTCAGCATTAGTGGCTTGAAAAGTAGAGACGTCAAAGTGCCAGGAAACTGCACCCATGCTTCCTTTATTGCTGGGACAGGAAACTAAATTTAAAAAAAAAAAAGATCAATATTCAGTCGGTGCGAACACAGGAGCAGTGCAGGTTCAGAGAGCATTTTCACAATTAAAATAAATGAATACACCGTGCTAGGTGCTAATTATTAGTAAATAAACAGATAACATATAATATGACAACACTGTAGTCACGTTACATAACAGCCCCAATCAAGTGATAATTGTGCTAAAAAATAACGCAATCCGTGTTTCTTGGTGCTCAGACAAGGTGCCCCCCACATGGATATGAACTCACCCCTCAATATTTACCAACCATCTCTAGTGTGGTCAGATAAGCGTGTGGGGGAGACCCCTGAAGATTTTCTTCAGCTGACAATTCCTGGAGTGGATATACCTCATGCAAGTAGATATAAAAGGAGGGACTTCATTGCGCAATACCGTTTAAAAAAAGTTTATTTAAAAATCTTAAAATAGTCACGTCAATAAAAAAAAACCTCACATGTAAGGGTGGCTGTGGCCTGGCACCCGGTGTGAATAGCGGGTGATTTTTCTGGGAAATTGGCCCATAAACAATGGTAAACTGCTCACAATGATAGTGAATTAAGATTCACCAAATGAATATTAACATCAGCCATGGTAGCCGAATATTGTTTTTATTTTTACTTTTTTTTTTAGTTGAGTTTTAGCTGTCAAACCAAAACTACTATTACATCACTCCGCGGCTCTTTAACCATGTGATTGGCTGTGTCCAATCACAGCCGGTCACATGTAAACAAGGAGATGCCGGTAATCGGCTTTCCTCGCCTTACACTGACAGAGTGTGAGGAGAGGAGAGCCGATCAGCGGCATCTCCTCATAGGGGGACATCTAGGGATGTAATCAGGGCACTGATCATCAGTGCCCTGATTACAATAAATACAGTGTCACAAAACAGTGCCCACCAATGCCAGCATATAGTGCCCACCAGTGGCAGCAATCAGTGCCCACCACTACCCACAAGTGCCACCAATCAGTGCCCATTAGCGATGCCAGTCAGTGCTGGCAATTAGTGCTGCCTATCAGTGCTGCCCAACACTACTGTCGATCAATGCCCATCAGTACCGCCTATCCGTGCCGACCAGTGCCGCCAATCAGTGCGGCATATTAGTGCTTTTTTGAAAAAAATGAAGACACAGCAGTGATTAAATGCCACCAAAAGAAAGCTCTATTTGTGTGAATAAAATGATAAAAAATTTGTTTGGGTACCGTGTAGCATGACTGCGCAATTGTCATTCAAAGTGCGACAGCGCTGAAAGCTGAAAAATGGCCTGGGCAGGAAGGGGGTGCAAGTGCCCGGTAGGCAAGTGGTTAACCGATTATTCGAAACAATTGGGCAACTAATCGATTATGAAAATAATCGTTAGTTGCAGCCCTACTGTAATGTTCAAACACTACCTGCAGCTTCTGTTGCTGACGACTGGTAGAGATGACTTGGATATCTTCTACCTCTACTACAGACAGAATCTGGCTGGTAAATTTGAATACTTACTCAAGGCTTGAATATTGTCACGAGGTGTAGACTATATCCTTGGCAGTCAAATACTGTGGGTAAAAGGACCCCACTTACAGGGTTCTTCTCCCTCCAGAAATACTGTACCTGCACAACCACATCACACACGGTTTGAAAACAACACTACAGGTCCCATCTTCCACCATAGAAGCACGACAGTGACTCCTTCCACCCTCGCCGTTGTAGTTCAACAGCACTTCTTCCAGACAGGAAGCTGTACCTCTGTAGGGACCTTGACATTACCTCCGCAATGCACTACAATTCTTGATACATTAGTGTGATGGTCAGTGGGAAGAATGGTCCTTACTCTTGTGGTCATTGGGAAGAATTACCTCCTTACAGATAGCTAAAAAGATCAATGGGATCTTGGGAATAGTGGGAACTTATCTGAGAGGCAGAACTTGCCCAATGCTGAAGGAACCCCTAGCAACCTCTGGAGGAACCCTAGTTGAGAATACAGGTGTAACATGTTGCTAAAAGGTGAACCAATCCCTTTACCTGCCTTGCTCGGATACAGTAGCCAGGAGTTGAACAATACGAGCTACACAATGATGCCAAAGCAAATGAAGCCTCATATAAACATTTTCTTAAAGTAGCCACAGTCCTGTCAAGTAAAAAGTCCAAGTAAGGTGAACCAACACTTACATGAGACAGAGTCACATCACAGGCAAGCAAAACGTAAAAATCAACCATTTTTATTCAGACATACAATTGCCAGACACAGGACATAAAGTGTGAAGTCGGAGTCTCTGCAAAATTTCCAGGGTCCACACCAACCAACTTCTCCTGAGCTGGACAAGGCCGGTGTTACCAGGGAGGAGACATGGGGTGCGGGTTCTGTAGGTAGGACATGACCACTGCTGAGATGGACAACCTGCAAGAATGCAATAAAATATCTTTAAGGCTAAAAATGCACAATAAACATATATGCAAAGTATATTCCAACAGTGCATTACATAAAGATGGATATAAAACTTGTCTTTATGGCACACATATAGTACAGAAACATTGTGACATTTGCGGACTTGAAAAAGGACAGGATAGACTAAATCTGTTGCCTGCTGTACCTCATTAATACTGCATTCTATTGAAAACAATAGCTACTTTGAGAAGCAGAGGGGATGTTGCATTCATTGTGCATAATATTGGGTGTCTCAACCACTAGCAAGCAGAAGTGGCGAGTTGCAGAAGTACAGAAACCTTCTGCAGGCTCATAAAGCAGTTAGTGTAGTGAAAAGCAGGGAGATTAGATAAAAGGGACTGTTAAGAGTCAGAGGAGGCACACTAACCCTTCTCTATACTAGTGGGTGGGCAGACAGAACCTCTTGGCTTGGTCAAGGTATCTCCATCCATGTAGCAAACTGAGCATCCCAGACCCACACTGTATTCACATTTTTATTTGTAGAATAAAGATTTTATATACTAAAATCATCAGTATAAACTTTTGAAACATCAGTTAGGTAAAGCTGACCACAATCTTTATGTAGCGGTGTAGTTGCCACTAGTAACAGACAATCCACCAATTCACCCTGCTGCCAGACTTCTTACATCACTTGCAGAGGCAATGAACAGTCTTTTGTTGGTTTTGTTTTTGTTGATTTATTGCTGGGTACAACTTGGTTGGGGAAAAAGGTATATGGGATGCCCATAGGATTGTTTAATTGCCATCATATTCTAAAAATCACACACACTAGCACATAGTTGGAGTCAGAAGAGATGATGTGCATTTATAATGGGTATGAATCTCCTCCTGCATCTCCATGCAGACTGTTGCTCCTCCTCTGCTTAACTCCCGCAGACTATTCCTTCTAAGAATTCCCCATCCAGTACCGTGTAAAAGATTATTAATATAGGAGGGGTGAGAGGCTAACCTAGGTTATTCTGGTAGTGCCACATCCAATAAACAAGTTATAAAGCATTCAATAGCTGGATGCTGGGAGGTGTGGCTGGTCTGTGCAAAACCCCTCCTTGATAAGCCATTGTTATCATTCCTGTCTCTTCTTTTGACTTACCATCAGGGACTCCATTTGCCTCAGTATATCACTCTGGCCACCATGTTGCCTCGGAATGCGGGGGGAACCTCCTATTTGTGAGGACACGTCCACTCAATTTACACCTACAGACCTTTTTGATGCCCACGGAGCAGCAATCCTATCAGTATTAATATTCAATGCTATTTTGACTTCAGGTTTTTTAATGCAACCCAACGAAACATAACAACTGTCTTACCATTAAACACTATATGAACCTCTCTTCTCTCCTTTTCTGCACCCCTGAAGAAGGATTAAACTATTTCCCGAAACGCGTTGGGTGTGAGAAGAGTTCTTCAATACACTTTACCCTATGGTGATAGTAATGAACTGTATGGATATGTGTATGTTTCGTTAATAATTTTTAAATTTTGTCTTTAGAAAAAAATTGTTTACTTTTATACTATTACATACTCAGTCATATTCTCTTAAATACATTTAAGTGCCTTTAAAGTCCACTCAGGGGAATATATAACGTGTAAAAGATGAGGACATCACTTTTGACCGTGTAAAAGTGATGGTCCCAGAAATTCTTCTCCTCCTGCACAAACTTATTAATACTGAGGTTAAATAATGTCACGTCTTCTTCCTTGAGCAAGAAGGACCCATTCTGAATAAATTCCCAAGCTAGCTCTGGTTGCTCACTGCTACTAGGCCTGAGGCCTGCAGCACCTCTCCCCGGAGGCCTAGTAGTTTAAAAGCATTCTTTTGGATGGTGGACTACGGTTTTCAGCCAGCCCAACTTGCAAATCCTGTGCCCTCAGGCCACATCGATTTGACCCAGATCCCCACAGTCTCTCCCCTGATCCAGGACTCCCCATCATTGACCGTGTAGATGATGAAGACTTTGCTAATGACCGTGTAGAAACAAAGTTCGCTCACAGACTTCCTGGCACTTTCAGCCCTCCACTGTGGTAACACTCACCGACCTTTCACTGCCCCGAGTCCTTGATGGAGAACTTGACCGGACCATACATTCCGACAGCTTCACCTGCCCCTCTGCTCCAGGAATTCTTTATCGACCACCATGTGATGACAAAGACAATGCCAATGACCGTGTAGAGGCAAAGTTCCCTCACAGCTCTCCCTGGGCCTGCTTCTGCAATCGGTACAGCCCCCCAGATGGGGGTGCCCTCCTGCTGCTGCCTAGCATGCCATTCTCCACTTCACTCAACCGACAACTCTCCCCAGTGGCATGTTACCTCAGCTTATAAAGGAGGCCCACCCCCTGCCAATACCAGATGGGGATTGGTCAGGGCTCCCACATGAGCTGCCTGCCACACCAATTCTAGGCCCAGCTCCTCTTCCAAAATATTCTCCCTGGAAGCAGAGGAAGTGCCTCAGAACTGGAGCACAGGTGGTCACACCCACTGCTACTCTGACCAC
Source organism: Lithobates septentrionalis (assembly GCA_037952835.1). NCBI lineage: Eukaryota > Metazoa > Chordata > Amphibia > Anura > Ranidae > Lithobates > Lithobates septentrionalis. The sequence continues at coordinate 1,146,470 of JBBDGP010002447.1, forward strand.
TCCCAGCCCCCCAGATCAAAACAGACAGGCCTAGCTTACAGCATAGGCCTGCCTAAATTTGCCTGTGCTGACAGTTCCTAGTAAAAATCTATTACTAGCACCTACCTATTCGTAGAGGGTGCTACATTTATAATTAACATTTAATTAGAATGGTGATGTTTAGTGCTACGAAATATTCTAAAAATAAAACCGAAAGAACAATTTTCCCATAACAATGTTTGGATTATTTCTTTTTTTGGAAAATGTGGGTGGAACGCAACCAGAGTGCATGCTGTCCACCTACAGCTCGGTTGCCTATGCTTTATACCGGCAAGTGCAGCCCCTATGAGACTAGGCATTACGCTGCATGAACTGCATTTTTTTGTCTGTTTTTTTACATTTTTTAAATAACCTTTTAATAAACAGAAGTTTTGGTTATACTGCACTATGGGAGCCAATTTCTCTTTTTTATGAGGATTATGAAAACTACATCTATCACAACCCGGATATCCCAAGGCTGCTCAAGGAACTGCAAAGGCTGACACCAGTGGTTACCTGCCAACCTAAGGAGCTACATACGCATTACCCCTGTAGGGGTAGTATCTGGTGAGTGGGGACCCTTGAGGGGGAGCACGCAAGTCACCTGTCAAGATTCTGTGATCACTAAAGTCACCTGCTACAATTCCTCTAAACACGAACAGTCACCTTCATTGGGATGAATGCACCTATGTGTCTTTTGTACACGGTGCGATAAACTGCATCTTGGTGTAATTTTAAATTTTGGTGCGATTTTTGCATTTCTTTTCTGTTTTTTGGTGCGATTTTTTTTTCTTTTTTTTTCTTTTGCCTCTTGGGTTTATATACACCTTGATTTTATGATTGGGACACTATATGTATACACTTATATGTTTTTGTTTGGTGCGATTTTTTTTTTTAATAACTTTTTTATTTTTTGGTGCGATTCTTTGCATTTTTATTTGGATTTGGTTCACTCACATTCTGTATTTTGGGCTTGGACACTATACGCACTGTTACAAGCAGAGGATCACTATACTATCATGATATTCATGTCTGGATGTTTTATACACTAATTTGTAAGCCATTACATTTTTGGTGATAACTTTTAGTACTCACCTACTGGGGTAGGTGAGGTGTGATAGATATTACACTATCACCTTTATGGAAACTGTTTTGTTATAATTTATTCCACAATAACACTGTGTCTTTTAATACTTAGCCACTATAGAGTGATTTGGTAGAGCACTATTTGACATATAGGTAGCGCCACTCACCCCTTCACATCTTCTTTCTTTTTATAATTTAGAGCCCTCTTACGGGGTTTTTTTTGGGTAGGCTGCAACCTTCACACACGTCCTAAGCGCAGACCTTCCTAATTAATTTATTTTCAGTGTCATCTGCAGCCTTGTTGTGTCATTTGCAGCCTTGTAGTGTCACTGCAGTTTTTAAATATGGGGCCACTGAGAGACACAGAGCCGGTCCTGTGTCTCTCGGCTGCTTTCGGCTCCTCTCGTAGTCCTGTGGGCGGAGCCGAGCGCCGCCGACATTTATACATAGCCGAGTGTACTCGGCTAGCTCCGCTCAGAGTCACGCCCAGTCCCTGTGTTATGTCCATCTTAGGGCGGGACTGGGCGTGCCTGAGTGGAGCTAGCCGAACCTAGCCGAGTACACTCGGCTATGTATGAATGTCGGCAGCACTCCCTCCTCCACTCACAGTCAGCGGGGGATCGGCGTATAACACGCACCCGTGATTTTCCCCTGATTCTAAGGGGTAAAAAGTGCGTGTTATACGCTGATAAATGCGGTACTTACCCAGATTACAATTGGGAAACATGGAATGTCCAGCCCAGCTCCACAAGGAGAGGGCATACCTACATGTTATTTTGTGTTCACATGGGCCATACCTGTTTGGGACAATATAATCTGTACATATATGAAATTACCTGTTTCAAATTCAATATTTGATTTTAAAATGTTTTTTACTATGGATGTTATAATAAATTTGGATTTTTATTCAATTGAGTGCTCTCGCTTTCATTTGGGTCTACTGGTGACTACCAATTTAAAGTCCGTGTTCATTCTTGGTTTTTCTTTTTTGTATCTATATTTGGATGTGGTGCCACAATCTGAGTCATGTCTCAACAACTTTCCACTATGCAAAAATACTGTGACAGAAAATAATGCAATGATCGCCATTTTAGTAATTTTCTAGCAAAAAATACAGATTTTAACCAACAAGTGTCAGAAAAAGGCTTAGGCATGAAGCGGTTAAGGTACAGAGGAATAGCAGCGAAATGGTGCTACACAGAAGGATCCCCACACAGGAAAAGGAAAATATTAAGTTCTCCATATAACAGATTTGCTTGATAGGATGATTTTGCAGAAATGTCTTTTCTTTAGAACAATGTGGTGTTGTGCACTCCGAAGAGAGACAGCAGCAAGGCATTTCAGAGTATGGCTTATGGTGAAGTTGATGTGTTTCAAAAATAACAGAAATTAATGTTTCTTGAAATTGTTATTTGAATTTTCTTGTGCAAACTCCTAAAAAGGAGAAGTACAGTCAAAGCTCGTTTGACTGTACATTTCCTGTGGATCACATGAGTGTAGTTCGTTCTGCACTCCTGTGACCAGTTTTCAGCAGACAGCGGGCTGACGTCACAGAGACGGGTACAGGCTGGGGAAAGATCGCTACCATATGCTTGGGATCAACCCATGAGCCTGGACCGACAGCTGGCTCAGCTTCTCAGCGTTCCGCTGAGAGCCTGAGCCAGCAGCTCCCGGTCCCTCTACAGCCCAGCACTCCACAGTCACCAGCCCTCTGCTTATGGAGCTCTGATAACTGAGCGATCAGCGATGTTTGATTGCTCAGTTATCAGTTTTAGAGCTGGCAGGGGAGCGATGCTGTATCCAGCTAGGTAAGTAGGATTCCAAAAATAAATAAATAAATAAATAAATAAATTTAAAAAAAAAACACATATACTTCTCTTTTAAGTGATTGCATTAAATATAAAATGCTACAGCCATGGCCAAAAGTTTTGAGAATGACACAAATATTAATTTTCACAAAGTCTGCTGCTTCAGTGTTTTTAGATCTTTTTGGCAGATGTTACCATAATATACTGAAGTACAATTACAAGAATTTCATAAGTGTCAAAGGCTTTTATTGACAATCATCTTAAGTTTATGCAAAGAGTCAATATTTGCAGGGTTTATCTTTTTTCAAGATCTCTTCAATTCGCCCTGGCATGGTGTCAATCAACTTCTGTGCCACATCCTGACTTATGACAGCCCATTCTTGCATAATCAATGCTTGGAGTTTGTCAGAATTCGTGGGGGGTTTTTCACCCGCCTCTTGAGGACCGACCACAAGTTCTCAATGTGATTAGGGTCTGGGGAGTTTCATGGCCATGCACCCAAAATGTTGATGTTTTGTTCCCCAAGCCACTTAATTATCACTTTTGCCTTATAGTAAAAGGTGCTCCCTCATGCTGGAAAAGACATTGGGGTCGATTTACTAAAACTGGAGCACTCAAACTGGTGCAGATGTGCATGGTAGCCAATCAGCTTCTAACTTCAGCTTGCTCAATTAAGCTTTGGCAATAAAACCTAGAAAATGATTGGCTTCTATGTAGAGCTGCACCAGATTTTGCACTCTGCAGTTTTAGTAAATAACCTCCATTGCTCCTCAAACTGTTCTTGGATGGTTGGGAGAAGTTGCTCTCGGAGGATGTTTTTGTACCATTTCCTATTCATGGCTGTGTTCTTAGGCAAAATTGTGAGGGAGCCCACTCCCTTGGCTGAGAGCAACAACACATGAATGGTCTCAGGATGCTTTACTGTTGGCAGCAGACTTTCTGAAAATTAATAATCTGTGTCATTCTCAAAACTTTTGGCCACAGCTGTATATTCTGGGTTGTCTCATGTGAGAATTGTCCAGGAGCGGAGCCCAAAAGCCTGAGCTCCTGTATACATGATAGGTCTTGACACACAATGTCCAACCTCCATGGGTGCCAATCCCTCTGCTTTCTAATCTTCATGTTTACTTTGCAACTCTTCTATTCTATAAAAACCCTTATAACCGTTCAATGTGTGCAGAGGTTGTGGTTTTCTTTATCAGATTTATGTACCTTCTAGAACTGGATCAACAGGCATACAAGAATTCAGCTTTAAAGTTACAGCAATGTATTAAACATCAAGACAACCGGAGAATGGGGGCGTGACCGGAAGTGGATGGTGGTGCTAGCCAGCGTGGAGTGAGTGTGTGTGTCCACGCCGCTCTCCCCGTCTTTGTGAACGTACTGCTCCGGGGTTAGCCACTGCATATTTCTCCTATATCGGAGACGTGAGAGGCAGGCTGTGGGCTGTGGTGACCTGCCTATTTTTGCTGTCTCCCTCCGGTGCTCCCGGGAGAAACGGTGATCTCTCCCGAAGCTCTCTTTGTTTCCAGCCGGAGAAGCACAAGTGCAGTACGAGTGAGAGCCGAGTGAAACTCTCGCGAGAACGGGGAGGAGGGGACGGAGCCCAGCTACGGGAATCAACTGTCTGGTGAGCGCCCGCCGTGGATCTCTTAGTGCACCAAGAGCTGAAACGGTATCTGCTGCCTCTAGGAGCTCCAGGAATAGAAGTGAGTACTTGCCTTAGGTCCGGCGGAGCTGCTGGGGAGAAACCAGCGTGTCTTGTCAAGACCGGCGGGACGAGGTATTGAACTCTATCTTTTTTCTTTGCTTGTCAAACCGGTGGTAAAGTGGAGGAGGAAAATAATTATCTCAGATTGCAGAGGAACTGATTGTCTGGTGGACTATAAGACCTGTTACTGCTTGGGGGATAGGATAAACATGAGGACTGTTGGTGAAAGAGAGCTGTGATCCTTTAATATACCACAGTTTACTATGCCAGGTTAAAAGTCAAAGTTAAAGGACACTACCCTGTTGCTCAATGAGAGAAGTGATCGGGCAGCTGTGACCTATTTGACCAGCTTGTTAAGTCTCTCTGAGCTGTTGAAACACGCATACTGGCTGAGTTGGGACTGGAGGGGTGCAAATAGAACCTTGCAGTAAAGAGGTAGTATCTGCCTGTGCTAAACCCCTCTGTGGTTTCCTGGTTTCCCCCGTGCCCCACTTGTCTACCACTGGTGGTGTTGGGAATCCAGGTATATAAAGGTAACAATGGCAATGTCAAGGAGGAGGGGGGAGGAGCCAGGCAACATGGAGAACCTAGGGCCCCAGTCGTTACGGTCTGCAAAGGAGAAGGGGAACCAGGCGGCTGCAGCTGCAGCAAAATTGGAGAGGTTTGCACACACTCCTGAACAGACCCCCATTAAGAACGGGCAAGCTCCGCAACCCAAGACCACCGGGGATAGGAAAAGTTTTGGACAGGCATCCTCCACTCCAGCTGGAGTGGGGCATAAAAATCCAACTCTTAATAAAAACTTAGGGGCGGGGGAAAAAGCCCAGGTACCACCACCAGCAATGGCCTCTGTTACAGAGGTAGAACCAACCCTGAGGGAAATTTTTCAAGCGATTAACTCTTGCAGAGCATCAGTGGAGGGGTTAAGCTGCCAAATTAAAGAAATCAAGGATGAATTATTTCTAATGAAGCAGGAACTGCAAAAGGCAGTAGATAGAATAACTGGCCTGGAGGGAAGGGTGAGCCAGGTGGAGGACGATGTTTTTCCCCTACAGCAAGATGTCAAAGCTATGAAGGAACAACTGGGTAGAATTAACGAAAAAATGGATGAAATGGAAAACCGCCTGAGAAGGGAGAATATAAGAATAGTGGGTCTCCCGGAGAGATGTGAAGGGCAGAATCCCATTGCTTTTTTGGAAGGATGGCTCACAGAAGTGTTTGGAAGAGATGCATTTTCCCCACAGTTTGCAATTGAGAGAGCCCATCGGGTCCCCTTCAGGGCTCCGCCCCCTGGAGGACGCCCCAGGTCCTTGTTGATGAAATTTTTGAGCCATTGTGATAAGATAACTTTAATGCGTAAAGCCAGAGAGAAGGGGCTCATCTTGTATAACGGTGCAAGGGTCTCATTTTTTGCGGACTTCTCACCGGAGCTACAGAGACGCAGGGAAGGCTTCATGGAGGTTAAACGTACCCTACAAAAATTTGATGTTAAGTATGCCCTATTGTACCCGGCCAGGCTACGGGTTGAGGCAATGGGGGAGGTTCTCTCTTTTGACTCCCCGGGGGGGGGTAACCCACTAGTACGAAGAAAACAAGCAGAGACTGAAACCCAAGGAAAGGAGCCCAGAGTGTTAGGCTGCTCGACCAGAAGATAAGAGGATCTGGACTGTGGGAAGCAATATGAACTTGGTATAGAGAGGGAGAATGAGGGTGTATGGTAGATTAGGACTGGGGGAGGAGGAGGGTATTGTACTTAAAATTTTGCACATGTGGATACTAATGGTGCAGGGAGGGGGGGGAATGGTGGGAATGGTAGGAATGTTAGGAAGAGGTATATTGGAAGGAATATATGAGACGGTCACGAATAGAGCCCCAGGGGCTAACCTGGTAAGGTGGGGGAGGGGGGGGAGAGGGGGGGTAGGGGTGGGAGGGACAGGTGGGGGGGATTGGTGTGGGGGGGGGGGTAGTGGAGACGGGGAAGGGTTGTAAAGGTATAGTAAGAACCAACATGCACATAGCACTGGTGGGGGTAATTAAGGGGAAGGGGGGGGGTGTAGGACTAAACATAGGTGTGGTAAATGTAAACGACATGAAAACGCAGACACTTAGAAGGATCACTAGAAGGGAATATAATAACAAGGAAGCCCTAAGGGACGCAAAGCACAAAGCACAGGGGGTAATTAAGGGAATACCCCTTTTTTTTTCTCTTTGTTTGTTTTCCCTTTTTTTCTTTTTTTTTTTTTCTCTCTCACCATTTTTACACGTAGTACACAATATGGTAGCAACAGAGGATCTCTACTTTAGTTACTTCTTGGGTTTTTCTCTTTTTTTCTTTTTGGGAGATATAGGGGGTAAAAAGAGGTTACTCTCCGGTATGAAACAACGTACTAAGTTTAAGGTACCCACGTCGGTTTTTGGCTTCCTGGAGGCCAGCTCTAACACGTGGCCTGTTTGATGCAGTCTAAGGTTCTCAAAATAGGTTCTTGGAACGTACGGGGGATGGGGAACCCAAACAAAAGGGCTGCTATTTTTTCGCTACTAGAGTTAAGGGGGGTGGGCATGGTCTGCCTGCAGGAGACGCACCTGACAAAGAATACGATGAAATGTCTCCCAAGCAGGAGGTTTCAAGCCCAATACCATTCGGTTCACTCTTCATATTTTAGAGGAGTGAGCATATTGGTGACAAGAAGTGTGATGTTCTCCTGCAGACAGACCAGGATAGATAGGTTGGGTCGTTATGTCTTTTTATATTG